>JABSTT010003304.1:0-30503 GCA_013339685.2 Hyalomma asiaticum
TTGGACTGACATAGCCCCTGTAAAACTCAAACACGTCTGTCAGATACCGCATGCAATGGTACGAGTGCTACGGCTATGAGCCCACGCGACTGTAGTATCGTTCCTTGTGCCGTACATGACGAGCATGTCATCTTAGTTATGTCATGTCAGATACGGTCAAAGTAACGTAAGTTCTCTAAGAAATACTTCGTACTGATTGAGTGCCATTGAAGACAACGATCATGCAGTATGACTGATGATGACCAGAGTTGGATAGTGCAAGAAACGTAAGAGCTTCCTACAGACAACTGTATTGTGTCTTCTAGTATCCTTGCAAGTGTGTACTGAATAATAAATCGGTTGCAGTGTTCACAGTTAACAGCGGCTGCTGAAGGCAGCCATGAGTGAAGAATACTTAAGCAAAAGACTTGCCGTGGTTATGAGTCAAACTCTGTGTTTCCCATATAACAAGGCCGAAAAATGCGACTTACATTGTAATTGAGGATTTCATCAATCCTGTGATAGAGTGTACTTTTTGTGGAACGATGTTAGCGATGCTCTAATACCGTTCCAAAATACCATTTATAATATTCCGACATTCAAGCGTCCTTCGTTTACTAAGAAGGTCTATAACGAGTATTAAAATGAGAAATGGGCAGGGATACCAACTTCTCAGCGAATCAGTAAAAGAGACTGTATACAGTCTTCGAAAGTCACTGTTATGTGAATTCCATGGTGGCGGTGGAGGGCTAGACTCATTTGCGAAAAATATATTTATGATAAATGAAGTCCTAACTGTGTTCTCTTTTCCAGTTCCTGTTCTAGAGTTCCCGTCGCCGACGTAGACAAAACTCACGCTGTTGCCACAACCTGATGCTTCCGATTGTATGTCCTTATCTATAGCTGTCCTTAAAAATAAGGAAGCAGAATTTTGCTCAAATAATTCTTATTCCTTCACAATTCTCTCTAGTATAGTACACCGGAACTTGTTCTTTAAATTTCGTTACAGCACACGGGAATAATGAAGGCTGTGTTGTCCCATATTTTATAAGTTGCCTAAAATAACGTAGGAAAGTATATTCCAATCTTTTCAAACTCATTGCTAGGATAGTATGAGATGCTGTGTGTTACTTTCATTTCCTTTTTTATATTTTGCTCTCTTAAATATTACTCGTAATATTATCCTTTGTACTTGCCACATAATTATATACATTATTTAGTACTTAAGCTCTAAATGACAAAACAAGTAAGCCTAGATGATTAATAGATCGCAATCTCTTAATGTCTTTGCGTAGCAGCTGTCCGGAAGAGGAAGAGTTCTAAAAATTCAGGACGAACTACGAGATCTTAGGGTGGGTATGTGCCAGAATTGAAGGAAACAACAACAACTCAAAATATCGCTTAGCTTCATCTCATGCAAAGATGTGCTCCTCGATTATTTTATCTGAACGTTCAGGAAATAGGTTTTTTAATATTTGGGATGTACAAAGCACAGCGAAGCTTGGGTTGGCGAGGGATATATCGCCTCTTCAGTTTAATTTAAGGATATATTCTTTGAAGACCATATTGTAATTTTTTGGAATAATCTTGAATGAGAAGATCCAGTGCGTCTAAAGGAAAGTGGTGCGCCGTTGAGCACGCAGTGCGAATGCGGCATACATGCTGTAAAGTACGAACATAGACGCAAAACGTAAAGCCAAATCTCCCGTAGGTTGTCTCTAAATATCACTCCTAAGGCCGATATTGTGCAATAATTTCGCGGTCTATGGATAAAAAAAGTAATGACACTTCTAAAAAGGACCTCAGCTTCTAACCATGACCGAATCCTGTGTGATATAGTTAAAGAGTTCTACGCGACTGTCATTTACACTTGAGAGGCATACTTGTGCTCATGAATAGTTGGCTTTTTACAGTTGTAGCGCTAAATGAGACAGCAGAATCTTTTCTTCCTCACGTTGATGGATGTATGAAAGAAGTGAAATGACATGTAATCTTCAGCCGAGTCATGGAGTTACGAAAAAAGTTGAAAGTTGATTGTAAGGCAACGAATATATATACTGCGCGCGTGTGTTGTCGCTCTCTGTAGTTTTTACTATTGGTGCCACGATTCTAATACAGTTGAAGACTATCAAGGTGCACGCCCTCCCCTCCCCCCTCCTCCCCTATGCATTCCTTGGCCTGGTTTACTTTTGGCTTCACTAGCTTGAGTCTAACAAAGAGACACTCCGGTACTCAATTTAACTTCGCTCAATCGGTTTTCACATCGGGTTTTTCATTCTCTGAGAAGGAACTCCCTGTTCACACTTACACCCCCCCCCCATCCCTTTGTTTTCGCACTGAAGATTAAAATGATGCATTTTGTTTCTTATTTCTGTGAACGGTGGGATAGAACTCTTACCGATATATATGCACTCATACGTACAACTGCGTCTCGGTGACAGTCAGCACATGCAATCTTTGAGGTCCAATAAGGATGGCGAAGGTTTCAAGCTTGCAAGTTGTTCTCGCCGTGGCGGCAAGTGCTGTTGTTCTGTCAATATTGCTAGATGAAGGCGCATGCGATGACAGTGCAGAACCTGAACCTGTACTTAAACTGAGACCGAGGCCTAGACCACTGCCTAAACCAGGCCCTAGGCCGGGGCTTAAACCTGGGCTTAAACCTGGGTCTAAACAAGCGCTTACGTCGGGGTCCAGATTGAGGCCTAGACCTGGAGCGAAACCTGGATCCAGACCTCTGCGTAGACCAGGTGTCACACCGAGTATTAAACCGACGCCTAAAGACGTGCCTAAGACTGTACCTAAACCGCAACCTGAATCAACGCAATCTCAGGGACCGCTGGTTGCATCGGCTCCACAATCTGTGCCTGCAACACTACCTGGAGCTCCTGGGCTCCGAGGACCTCTTCCATATCCCGATTATGGCGACTATGGTGGCTACGGTGGCATGAATAGACATATGGGGCCTCTGAGTTCTATCAATCTTGGTCCTGGTACGTGCCATTTCTTTTGCTATCTTTGTAAAGGTGCTTCAAAGTTAACGAGGTTATAGAACGTACTCAAGAAAAAAAACGCACAGATGGCTTCCAATTGTAGTTAGTTGCGGATGTTTGTAGAATTGTCGACAAAATTGTCAATGAGCGACAGACTGTTTTCATACATTTTTAAAAGCAATTGCTTATAATATTTTTCAAGGGCCTTCAAATTTCTATTATGGAAGGTCTTGGATAGAAAGGTATAGAAGGGATAGAAGGGTCTACTTAAAACAATGTATTAATGCTTTTCGACTTGCCCCGCCGTATTGATCTAATGTCTACACGGCTGCTAATCCGAAGGCCGCGCGATCCAATTCCTGCCACGGTGGCTGCACTTTGATGGAGGCGTAAGGCTTAGGCCCGTGTAGAGTGCGATGAGAGGACACGTGAAAGAACCACAGTCGGTCAAAATTTCCGGAGATCTCCACTATGGCGTCTTTCTTAATCATCTTATTGTTTGGGACGTAAAACAAGAGGAATTATTAGGCAACTCGACCTGTGAGCAAATCTGTATTGTTCAGGGACGCCTGACCTTGGTGCCTCACGTAGGAACTATATATTACATATAAATATATTTTCTCCTTAGGCCAGAAGCTGCCGTCCAGGTCGGCATTACAGGCTGTACGAAGGCATTACTGGGGAAATTTACAGGGGTAATTCTGCTTCACTTGAAATTTTGCTTGTAAAGGAAGAGTGTAGTCGCAAGTAATCATTAAACGTTAATTGTTTACTTCAGCTCATTTTAAAGAGCAGTCTATGTCAGTCAAGATGACTAATTTTCGTCACGCGCACGTGGGCCTTCTTTAAAGGTCGGCTCACGTAAACTGATACACCCTGTATTTTGTCAATGCTCCCTCAAACAGATCATTAGCGATGACTCATCAATTAATATTTATGTTCCAGGTTTTGTAATTCCAAGTATAGCTGCTGGCCTGACTGGCCTTGGTGGCAATGGCTACCAAGGCGTTGGTGGGGTGCCTGGTGGTGCTGGTGGTGGTGGTTATAGCTACAATGACTACTATGACGACACATCCGCTGCTCCTGGCCCTCCCGGAAACGTCGGATCTTCGGGCATTCCTGGCACGCATGGTGTTCCTGGCAGTGGCGGCCTTGCAGCTGTTCCCGACATGAATGTCCCTCCTGGGTTGTCTGACACTCCTGGTGTTCCTGTTCTTCCTGGCGCTTCTGGCGTTCCTGCTGTTGGTGGCGCTCCCCCCGCTTCCGCCGTTCCTACCGGTCCAGGTGCTTCTGACGTTCCTGACGTTTCTGGCACACCTGACGCTCCTGGTGCTCCTGGGTCTCCTAGCGCTCTTGACGATCTTGGCGATCATTGAAGTGATCAATCGATATGCAAGTTTGGCTAACCATCACGAAAATCTATTCGCTGGAACTCCAGTCTCAAATGGAAAAACTTGAAATAAACACTATTGTGTCCTCAATAATACGTGCGTTGTGCTTGCTGGGGTAAATAGACAATTAGACAATAGGCGCACCCGTACATGTCGACGTAAGTGTTACCAAATTTTGAATTTTTGTCAGACTCGAGGTCCAGGTATTTCAACTTGTGGACCTAAATGGGACCAATGGCGTCAAGAGCCCTGAAGGAGTGTCGTGGTGCATCAAATAGCAATGAACATATTACCACGTCTTGACCGCCCACTTTCGGTATGGCGTGCGAGCGCGGGGGGATAATAGGGCTGCTTCAACGTAACTATTCCTTCTTTTCATGCGGAACTGCCACGAGGTGGTCCTTTCTCGGCTATGATAGTGTACACAGTTCATTTTAGTTTCTGTCGATGTGAAGCGATATCTGGAAATATCGAGCCGTTATCTATCTTGCTTTCATTGCTTAGTGAAGACTGAATGTTATTGAAATATAATGCTAGCGCTTTGAGAGGACTTATGTGTATCTTCAAGTGCTGTACTGTTGAAGCTCTGAGGTGACTCCTATTGATCTTGAAGAATGCTAGGATAACAAGTAAAGGCAACTTCCACGCATCATGCCCCTACCATGATTTTAATATTTCTGTTATCTTAAATGAACATCGACGACAAGAGCCTGCCTATCACTGCAGGAGCGCAAGCACGTTCAGGTGACTGAATGAGTACTACATGCATGTACTGTGCTTTGTAGTGTATGTGTATTGCTTAGAGGTCTTTGCCATTGAAAAACAGAAACGAGCTGCTGATGAAAGAACTTGTATTGCGGTTTTTGCTATCCCATGTAAAGGTGGCACTTAGAGCCACCATGGCGTTGATTAATTAGCGGCGACTCCCACCAAGGCATGGCAGGCTACGTTTTCATGCCCGGTGGTTGTCGCCTTATTTGGAATTGCGGTATTCCTGGCACTCTTGGAATCCCTGGCTTTCCTGGAATTCATGTCGTTCCAGGTGTTCTGAATGTTCCTGGCATTCTTGGCGATAGAGGCACTCCTGGCGTTTCGGTGTTCCCTACCGCTTCTGGCGTTCCTAGCACACCAGGCTTTCCTCCTGTCGCTCCTGACACTTCTGGCGCTGTTGGCATCCCTGGCGCTCCCGTAAATGTTCAATAGCCTGAAGATTTAATATGATCAAGCGATTGCAATGAACTGCTAAAGATCAAGGAGATGTCCTCCCTCAAATCTGCCCTTGCTAAACGGGGGAAATGGAGATAACAATTCTCACATTCTTCAATAAACACTGCGCGTTGGTTTTCGTGCTGTAAATGAATATTGCTGCAGCGTAATACCTTCTGTGTTGTTGTAAATATATGTGCTTACATGCCGTTGGTGAAACGGCAGGATACGAGGGATGCCAGGGTGCTCCTGGCGCACGCGGTCTTTCTGGTGTTTCAAGCATTTCTAACAACGTTCAGTTAGCTGAACGCTTTAAACATGAAAGCGATTCTCCAGCATCCCTAGACACAATGAAAAACTTTTTGCTGCTGCTCTAAACTCCAGGATGGAGAAACGATGAATAAACCCTATTAACGCATTGTATCATACACGGATTGCATTTGCTGCAATAAAATAACCAAAGTGTAGATCGAAATAACTGTTCCATCTTTTGCTCTCGTAAAAGGCGCCAAACCCTAACTGTGGTACATGTAAGCACATTCCTCGCGTCCTGTAGTACTATACCAAAAGCTTATACGCTCGGTATTACAATGTATTTTGAGAGTCGCTTTGAGAGACGTTCGAACCTCAAAACGTTGTAATAGTAGCTCGATCATTACGGACCCCAAGTGCGATATCTTTTCGAAGCACCAAGGGGTGTTGTACCATGGAAATTTCAACCACCGTGCGTTCCTCACGCATGCTCAAATCACTATATATAGAGGCCTATAGCGTTCAGCCGCCAGCAATGTGAAACCGCTGCGGCAGGCATCAAAGCAATGGTAAAGCTTTGTAATAACTTTAAAAACGGGGCTAACTGCCAGCCCCACTCAACACTTCGGTACAAAGTGTTGCACTGCGTGAAACAAATAATTTACACTTTCTTGCGGACACCCCCCAAATTCGTAACTCCGAATCACCGATTCATGTGTACACTTAAGAATACATCTCTTTCTAAGAATATACTAAACGATCATAATGGTGCACACGTATAAAATATTTTCTAACGGCGTTTCGTTATACTATAAGATTCTTGAATATGCCATTTAATGTGCCTATGATCTCTTTGTTGTTTCAGGTGGTACGACAAAAAAATATGTCTGGAATGTCATTCTGTATTTCGTCATTGTATTCAGAAGAAAGTCGCGAAGGATATCAAGCACGTCTCACCGCAATGAAGCTTATGTATTTCGTAGAATTATAAAGTACCATCACCGTCACAGCTTTCTGTCTTTTCCTCGCCGCCGGTGCCGTTGTTAAAAGCATGACTACAACATAGTTTGAATCTTAAGGTTAATTACCAATTTGGGATACGTAATCGCCAGGGTCATTACATAAAACTACGGTCCCATAGACCTAGAGTGTAGGGAAAACCACGATGAAAACCACAAGGATTGAAATGGTCATCCTCATATTGTAAAAAAACTAAATTAAGCAAATAAGTGTGAATAGAACAGCTACAAGAAGGGCTGTACTATAAGGACCACCGACGTACGTCAACAGAGTAAATCCACAATAACTGCACGAGATGCACAGTACTGGTTAGCACACCAATAATTACAAATCGGAATGACGAGGTATACAAATGGCGAAATAAGCATAACAGAATGATTCTGATAGAAAAAAAATTTCATTGCTCAACACTCCTAAAAGCTGGTGATTCCTCAAGCACCTACCGGGGGTCAGGTTAAACGCATTCTAGTATCCCTCAACCGTAGCTCTGCACATGGGCCCGACGGGGTAACCAACAAAATGCTTGAGCGTCTCGTCAGCGACCCAATCGAGTTCGACCTAATCGAGTTCCTTACAGACTAGATCAACTAGTTGTGGCGCAGCGGCTTCTTTCCGAAGAGCTGGACAACGACCCGAAGAGTACTCACACCCGAACAAGGTAAGGCGCAAAGCATCGAAACTGGCAGGTACAGTCAACAGCAAAAGTTTGCGGGATCCGAAACTTCGTAAAATCCTATATTACCCGCTTGGCCTAGCTACATAGCCTCAAAATAAAAATTTCAATTGGTAGATGTTTTTGCGATGTACCGGCTGTAACATTTAATTCGAGGCTATGTTGCGAGGCTAAGCGGTAATATAGGTTGTTAAGAAGTTTCAGATCCCGCAAACTTTTGCTGTTGACTGTACATGTCCCTTACGTCGTGTGTCAGTTGGTTTCCTGGGTTTCACGTCCCAAAAGCGCGATATGATTATGGGATACGTCATGGGGGAGGGCTCCAGAAATTTCGACCACCTGGGGTTCTTTAACGTGCACTGACATCGCACCGCACAGGTGTCTCAACATTTCGCCTCCATCGGAATACAGCCGCCGTGGCCTGGATTCGATCCAGCGACCTTCTGATCAGCGGCCGAGTGCTATAGCCACCAGACCACCGTGGTGGGGCAACAGCCTAGCTAAGGAATAGGAGTTTTTGTAATTGGTGACAAGGCCTTAGAATGCGTACAAGAATATGTATGGCTAGGAAAAGTAACAAGAAAACCCAAACACGAACGAAAATTTCGGATGATAACGAAAACGGGCGAGAGCGCCTACGGAAGATATTCTTAGTTTAGGAACGGCAGCATACCGCTATCCCTGAATTGGAAAGTATCTAACCATTGCATGCGAGCAGTACTATCTTACGGCTCAGATACTTGGAGGATGACTAAGGATCTAGAAGGAAGGGATGAGGAACGGAAGGAAGGAGGAGGAGAAGGAAACCGGCATTTGGTTTATATTTATGTTGTATGAACTTGTATACGTGAATGGTGTTTATTCTTTTTTAAAATGTTTGTCAACTGCTTATTGTTTATCCCACTGTCCAACTTGAATAAGACTAAAATTTTTATTCTAATTTTAATACACATCATTGTAACAGTAATACAGTCAATATGGCTTTGTTTCAGTCATGGCAGCGCCACCTGTCGGACCACGGTGCAGTCATATTTAGAACAAACCTGTACCTTTGTGATACTGTCGTAACCAACCTGGCATGTTTAATATATGTTTTTCTTAACGCAATATATGACGAAATAAAAAAGACTTGTTCCTAAGCTTTCTTCTGTTATTTCATGCAACAGAGCATTAATGCCCAGCGGGCCTCAGAATCTCAACGTTGTCAGTTTCTATTATTCTGTGCAGAAATATGTCCCGAAGTTGTTTTAAACACACTCACTCGTTCGCTCAAAATCTAAATTTCGCATTGCGTTGCGGTAATATTGAGGTCGTATACACTTATGTACTCTATAATTGTCACGTATCTATCACATTTTTAAAAGAATAACTTCATTTCGATTCCGGTTACGATGAAGGGGCTAAGTTTTATGAAGCTCTAAGCGAAATCTCCGGCATTACTTTCACGCACAACTGGCGGGCGACACAAGGTACAGACTACAGATTTGTCACCTGGCGCGCTGCTGCAAGCACGTGTGTTGTAAGTGAAATTGACCGTATCAAGCTGATGTAATGTTATTAGCATTCGCTTGTCAAGTTAAGCAATGATAGATCCTCAAGAATGGAACATACACGTAAGCCGCTTTGATGAATGGAGTTACATAGCTATGTAGGCTGCATAACTTTTGGGCACGTTCATAACTGTGCTCATCATTATTTTCTATTAATTTTTCAGACTTCAGCTTAGTACCATAGCGTTATGTCTAGTCGTTATTGGCATTGAAAGGTATGGGAAGTGAAGAGGCGAATACTTGAAATCTTCAACGCAGCTACAAAGAAGAGATTGATAAGGCGACGACGTAACGTTACATTATTTTTGCACGTGTTCAGTTAGTTAAGACGCGTATATAAGATTAGCGCCCTCTGAACAAAACGCGCTGCTGTTGAGGTGCAATAACCATGGCGAAGGTTTCAGGCTTGCGTTTTATGGTCCTCGTAGCCGCGCTGGCATTTCTGTTGTCCGCAATGCCCGAAGGCACGCTGGGTGAAGAAGAACCAGAATCTGTACGGGTATTGTCGCATTTTATATCCCAGGTGGCGGCGAAAGCGCCCAAATTACCCGCTCGAGGAAATCTTGTAAAACCCAATGGAGCATCCGCTGCAGATGTAATATCTGCTGTATCTGGTATGGCACCGTTGTTCCTTCTTCTTACAACCACTTTATTTTTTAAATTGTTAAGCTTGTTTGTTGTAGTTACTTCAAAGGAACAGAGAGTTCTGAAGCTTAATTGCTAGTTTGTAATCAGTAATCAGATGTATGAAGTACGTCATGGTGCCATCTCTTGCTCTGTCAGCCTTCTTTTAGACTGCCCGTAATGCACACGTATAATGTAGTTTCTCAGTCCATGTAATCTTTTCGGCATCGGGCTTGAACATTTTATTCGTTTCTGTGGTATTTCTACAAGAAACCTCGAATGGCACTCTGCGATTCCTTTTATTGCCTGTGTTGTATTGTACGTCGTTTCGGGGCAGTTCTTGATTTCCACAGGTCTCGTCCAAAAATTCATACATAACTAAATTTTCCTCCTTGTTTAGAAATTATGACAAGAAATCGACATCATAAGCATAGCCTATATAGTTAAGTAGCTAGGTTGACTACTCTGCTCAGTCATTAACATAGAAAGTCACCTTTAGGTTTTCTTCGAAAATTGCATTCTTGTGGACTCCGACTTAAAAAAAAGGGCGGGGGGCGGAGGGGGGCGGGGCTCAACGGCTATTGATTCGTTAATTCACGACGGAGGTTTTTGCTGCAGATCTATACGAAATCAAATGTATAACTCGCCAGTTTTCACTCTCCCTACTAAATACTGATGAATAGCGTATTCGCAACGTTTACCATTATTTTTGGCTGAGCACTCGTATGGTATTCCTGTAGTTGCATAAATACAGGTAGTATTTCCCTTATACCCGTATGTACGTGTAAAATAATGTAAACCCCTTTAAAACCCGTGCATTATAAAACTTTGCTGGCTATTGAGCACACGGAAAGTGAAATTGAGTCCAATGTGTCAGCTCATTACAACAGAACAACGTACAATGCCAGGTGTCCACTGTATTCGCATTGCCGTGTATTTATTAAATCACCCCGTAAAAATGAAGGACGCCAATGACTGATTATGTGATTTCTTTCGCAGACATAGCCCAAGGCATCGCGGACGCTTTCAGCAAGAGGAAATAGGCTGCCCGAAGGGCCGGTGGCTTGAGCAGCTAAGCACTACGGAAGAGTGCTTGTCCGGAACAAACTGCCGAAAAAAAATGAAGCAAATAAAGAAGTCTTATCGCAGACATGCTGGATGCATCGTTCTTCGTGCAATAAACATACACGTTGACAATGACAGTCTGAACAATGCAATGTTACACGTTAGTAACTAGAGTGCACTGGGTAATTGCGGTATTGGCATGATGATTCTTGATCGCATGTTATTGTGGAAGAAATGTGTCAGCGCAACTGTACGCTGCTTCAAAGTGGAATCTCACAATTACCTGCTTCATCGCATCGTCGCGATGTCACGCTGATTTCGCGATATATTGTTAACTCTGGAAGGAAATATTACTCTTCTGCATTCAAGGCCCCTGACAACTGCGTAAGCGAGATTTCAGAACACGCTATGAAGCAGGCAATATAAAATTAATTGTCAGGAAGTTTCCACGACTGTTTCCACACTGCTCTGCAACAATGAGCCAACAACGTCTCCAGCGGGTGCCGTGCAAAGGGAGATGGGGGGGGGGGGGGGGGCAACACTCTTCAGGCTATGTGCGTGTCAAGAAAGCGTCCTGCTTGCATGCCTACAGCGACGTTAAAGTAAAATTCGCACGCAGTGAACATTTCTTTGTCCTAATGAGGCGCAAGAAAATATGAGCAATTCCGCACTGTGATGGTGGTTGTGAGTGAAGCTGTATAGATACATATGGGCCCATGAACTGCAGAGTCTGTCTGTCTGTCTGTCATTTTTATTTATTTTTTTGTTCATTTCTTGCTTCCTCCCTTCTCCCCTCCTTTTATTTAGACTAAGTTGGCATAGACTGTAAAGGCTGACATTCAATCGATGACATGTGGCTCATAGTCGTATACGCTTGGCTCACAGGCTTTTCTGAGCGGAGACGGAATGGGCGAGATATAAATATCTTCGCTTTGGAATGCAAATGTAGTTTGGATCCACTAAAAGCATCTACGCCGACCATGTGGAGCAAAAAAGAAACTCCCAGCCTTGCGCTGAGGATCCAGCGCAGTGGCCACCGTAGGTAGATTTTCTGCGTGGCCTCCAATTCTTTATTATCGACATGTTTCCGTTCCTGGTTTTCCTCTCCCTCTTATTCTTCCTCTTCTCTTTCTCTTCCTTCCTCTTTCTCTTTCTGCTTCCAATTCTTCTGTTACGTCGCCTGCTGCCCTTTTTCTTCGTTGTCGTCACATTCCCCTTCTTTTTCACCGTCATCTTCCAATTCGCAGTTGTCTCCTGTTCTTTTCCTGTTCTAACAACCCGCCATCTCATTCCTTTGTCTTCGTAACCATTATCTCCATCACCTTCATCACGAAGCCGCAGCCAGCGGACCGAAAACCATGCCATTTCAACATTCTTGATGCGGTCTTTATTCTTCGGCACTAAGTCTACCTTCAACCGGGACACAATGTTCTGAGGTACCACTCGTATCAGCGCTTTGGCTAAGTATACTAAGTATAAAACTGCCCAAACAAATGGTAGTGAAAATCAGAGGTGCATGCCACATTTCCTATTTAGCTGAGGTCAAATCTGCACAACCAATACATTTTTTTTTCCTCACTGTGAGCGTTAGTGGCTACAGACACCGGCAGCGGCGGTGGTAGCGCTAGCAATCGCCACTAATATCGACCATTTTAACGAGCCCATAACAACCTAGTGCTCTAAAACAGGCTTGCGAGACTCCAGTCAACGTTGCAAAACACGCTATGAAGCAGGCAATATAAAATTAATTGTCAGGAAGTTTCCACGACTGTTTCCACACTGCTCTGCAACAATGAGCCAACAACGTCTCCAGCGGGTGCCGTGCAAAGGGAGATGGGGGGGGGGGGGGGGGGCAACACTCTTCAGGCTATGTGCGTGTCAAGAAAGCGTCCTGCTTGCATGCCTACAGCGACGTTAAAGTAAAATTCGCACGCAGTGAACATTTCTTTGTCCTAATGAGGCGCAAGAAATATGAGCAATTCCGCACTGTGATGGTGGTTGTGAGTGAAGCTGTATAGATACATACGGGCCCATGAACTGCAGGGTCTGTCTGTCTGTCTGTCATTTTTATTTATTTTTTTTTGTTCATTTCTTGCTTCCTCCCTTCTCCCCTCCTTTTATTGAGACTAAGTTGGCATAGACTGTAAAGGCTGACATTCAATCGATGACATGTGGCTCATAGTCGTATACGCTTGGCTCACAGGCTTTTCTGAGCGGAGACGGAATGGGCGAGATATAAATATCTTCGCTTTGGAATGCAAAAGTAGTTTGGTCCACTAAAAGCATCTACGCCGACCATGTGGAGCGAAAAAGAAACTCCCAGCCTTGCGCTGAGGATCCAGCGCAGTGGCCACCGTAGGTAGATTTTCTGCGTGGCCTCCAATTCTTTATTATCGACATGTTTCCGTTCCTGGTTTTCCTCTCCCTCTTATTCTTCCTCTTCTCTTTCTCTTCCTGTCCTCTTTCTCTTTCTGCTTCCAATTCTTCTGTTACGTCGCCTGCTGCCCTTTTTCTTCGTTGTCGTCACATTCCCCTTCTTTTTCACCGTCATCTTCCAATTCGCAGTTGTCTCCTGTTCTTTTCCTGTTCTAACAACCCGCCATCTCATTCCTTTGTCTTCGTAACCATTATCTCCATCACCTTCATCAACGAAGCCGCAGCCACGGACCGAAAACCATGCCATTTTCAACATTCTTGATGCGGTCTTTTATTCTTCGGCACTAAGTCTACCTTCAACCGGGACACAATGTTCTGAGGTACCACTCGTATCAGCGCTTTGGCTAAGTATACTAAGTATAAAACTGCCCAAACAAATGGTAGTGAAAATCAGAGGTGCATGCCACATTTCCTATTTAGCTGAGGTCAAATCTGCACAACCAATACATTTTTTTTCCTCACTGTGAGCGTTAGTGGCTACAGACACCGGCAGCGGCGGTGGTAGCGCTAGCAATCGCCACTAATATCGACCATTTTAACGAGCCCATAACACCTAGTGCTCTAAAACAGGCTTGCGAGACTCCAGTCAACGTTGCAAAAGTCACGCTGAACGAGTGGAACCAAGAAATACGAGCAAGTTAACGCCCCAAAAATTGTGAGAACAGCGAATCTGCCCTTTAATCGCCAATCGTGACGTAACAGACAACGATGTTAAATTATTGATGCTGTGACCTATCAGTTATAATAGTCATAAATTTGGACGTCGCCAAGACATTATGCGCGTTTTTACCTGGCGGTGAGTCGATACTGCACCTTTCTTCATTAATACTGATCGCACCTAAAAATTGTTCCTGCACACAAGAACTTTCTTTGTTTCTCCCTTCCTTCCTTCTTTCCTTTCCTCCCTTCTTTCTTCCCTTCCTCCTTATTTTCTTTCCTATTTTCCTTCTTTTATTTCCCTCTCTTTTTTTTCGTTCTTCCTTCCCTTGCATTTCACGGTATTACGGTATGAATAAACAGCCGCGGCCGCATATCCATAACAAAGCCACAACAAGTGCCGCACATCTGGCTTCGCGTAACCGCTACCCTGCAATAGTAGGATGAGGGCAAGAACTGAGCCGCTTTCCCTTCGTGTGTGATCTGGGATTGGTCTCGCTGTTAAATAGCCCTGAAGTACTTGCGAAACACTTTACGGGAGTACTTGCATTCCTTATATTGCATATTAGGTACTCTGACGAAAACCAAGGGAGGTGGACTGTCATGTCGCCCCTCCACGGTGGTCTAGTGGCTATGGTACTCGGCTGCTGATCCGAGGGTCGCGGGATCGAATCCCGGCTGCGGCGGCTGCATTTCGATGGAGGCGAAATGTTGAGGCCCGTGTGCTGTGCGATGTCAGTGCACGTTAAAGAACCCCAGGTGGTCAAAATTTCCGGAGCCCTCCACTACGGCGTCTCTCATAATCAGAGCTGGTTTTGGGACGTTAAACCTCACACAACAACAACAACAACATGGACTGTCATGTCGAGAACAGGACGGATTTAGGGATGCGGTAGAGTGCTGCTCAAATGTTGTTCAATTCCTACAATACAATTAGGTGCACTAATAACTAAATTTGACAATGAGTTTCGCAGCAGAAAAGAAAATATGTATCTTTGGCGACGGAAAAATGGTAGTATTTTCGTGTGCGAGTGCAAGGGGTAAAATATTCGATGAAGCACATTCTTGATTGCACAGACTGCATAAATGAAAATTCACCCGAAAATAGTGTAAGGTTTAGTGTGACTAATAAGAACTAAGTGGCGCGTAAGGGATTGCTAAAGAGAAGCACCACAATCAGCAATGTAAATTTCGACATTCCTTGGCATACGGCGACTGCTTAAAAAGTCACTCCTCAAGACTGCAAGCGAATAATTAATGAGAAAATATCTTGTTCTATGAATGAAAATTACGATAATTTGTCATTTGAGAACTAGCTACTGAATAATGCAAGCTGTACTAGCTTATTTAAAAGTGTGCCGCTTCAATAAATCATGGATTCCTTCTACAAGCGGAAGCGACGGGTTGTGCGAACTTAGAAAAGACAGCAGTATTGATGATACCAGTCACTACAGCCTTCTATCACAGCTACGAAGGAGCTGACTGCGATTGCACTCTGCGCATTAAGCAAAGGCGCGTTTAAAACTCAACTCCGGCGATTTTTCAAAGTCTACGGATCTTGATAAAATTTTCCATTTATATTCACATCGTTACTGTAATAATATATACCAAACCAGGCAGGTTCAATTCATTCAGTTTTACTGAAAATGAATTTTAAAGACTTTTAGCAGGTTCCCATGGGGGCCACCCCGTGTTTTTGACGCCATTACCTCTAACGCTGCCTATCTTGCTTGCTTTGTGGGGTTTAACGTCCCAAAACCGGCTCTGATTATGAGAGACACCGTAGTGGAGGTCTCAGGAAATTTGGACCACCTGGGGTTCTTTAACGATGCTGCCTAGACGCGCAGGCGGGTTGTCAAGCGAAATACGGTGATAATTCAGAGCTCAAATCGTCGCTGTCAAGTTCATAAAAGCTGGAATAACTCACGATATCATCGAATGACATCACTGCTTTCATTTTTCTGGCATCAGCTCCATATTTCTGATGACAGGGACATTTGTGATGTCACCTCATACGCTGCAGGAAGCATCTACTTGTTTCGGCTTTGGTTTGAACGCGTCGTTCATTTGGTTATTTAAAGTTATTGGTGAGTTTCGGAGCAAACTGAACCGTGCCAGTGGACTATCAGTGCCATTGGAAAACAGCGATATCAGGATATGGTGAAAAAACCGCCGGAGTTGCCCTATTAACTAATACGTGTTTATGAAAGCAACTTCGGCAATACTCTTGTCACAAATACCCTTCTCGGTAATGTGACAACCTAAACGTCACTGATGTTGCTAAGAAGGCATACGGGAGATACGATTAGAAAGCAAAGTGCGTAGTAATAGCTAGTTGCACAAGAAATTGCACGTTGTGCCTGTCTTCCAGAGTGTTCCTAGCAAATAATCGAAAACAATCGCTTGGTTTTTAATAAATACAGGAACGGAACGGAAAAGCCGTGAGATAAGTGTAGTATTGATTACACGCCGCACTACCACAACCGAAAGCATGCACGAAGAAATTTACTTTGATTTTACTTTACGCAGCCGTCCAACCGGTGTTGAAATTAATTTGTTTGTGAAGCAAGTTCCGGCGATCCTCTTGCCTAAGATACAGTCCCCGTCAATGCCTCAGGATATGCTTCGTTTCTATTGCTATGCTACGAATCATTATTAGGAATGATACTGTGGGCACTTAATGCGCTACTCTTCGTCATCTGTACATAATCATCATCACATGGATTTCTTATTCATCGACTGTGGGTTGTCACCTCGCGTCTCATCTTTGCTTTGGGCTCGGCCGGTTCACCGCATCATCCAGGCCTAATAAATACCCCGTGGTGACTGCATCGTCACAAGTGGTGGAGGTGCTGTTCGGTCCTAGGTCCTCTGCCACGCCGATCTACCTCCTGGAGCTCCGATCAGGTCGCCGATTGTGCCAGCTGTCCGCCGTGATGTCGCAGGACGCGCCGCCCAATCCTTCTACATCGGCCCTCTCGGCCCCGACTGCTTCACCCCTTTCCTTTTTAATTGTCAACGGCCACCATCGCGACCCCCACCTGTTCGCTGGCCTCCGCGGAGAGGACGTGGGGGATTGACTTGACGACTACGATCGGGTGAGTTCAGCCAACCGCTGGGACGAGCCGCTCAAGCTACACTACGTCTCTTTTTACCTAACGGGAGTGGCCAGAACTTGGTTTTTCAACCGCGAGATTGACTTTGCCGACTGGGAGTGTTTCAAGCAGAAGCTTCGACAAGTTTTCGGGACACCGGCCGTTCGAGGCCTAATAAATACCCCGTGTTGACTGCATCGTCACAATACAGTCGTGTTCAAATGACCGGAAAGAGCAGAGCAGCCGAGAAAATGCAGTATCATTGATGATACGAGCCACTAGTGCATTATAATTCAACTAGTTCACATTAATCTCAAGCAGTGTGTAAAATTGTGCGAGCTGGCATTCGATCCTGTCTTCTCTCGTTTTCCATCTTCAGTTTTGCGCCACGACTCATTCATTAACATACAATGAAATCACTGAATTTCAATTGATTTCCACTAAAGCACCTTCCATAAAAAAGCTTTCAACAAAAACAGCTACGTTACACAACAACCTCAGCCTGTGTGCTGAAGATACTTGATGGTCTGTAGGTGACGTAGCTTTTTCTTCACATGTTTATTCTTGCTCGTTCATTTTCTTTGCATCCTTTCGCTAGTCGATCTTAGTAACCCAACGTACTCTCGTTGTTACACTTTACGACGTCAAGAGTAGGGAAGCGAGATTGACAGCACTAATTCAACACGTCTTTCTTTCGGTCTGGTGAGAACTGTATATAAGATTTCGTGGCTGCTAACCAGAACACGCAGTAACCGAGGCGAATTAGCCGTGGCAATGGTTTCCAACTCCCGTATCGTTATCATTGTTGCGGCATTAGCTATTATTTTGACAGTCATGCCAGAAGGCACGCTTTGTGAAGAGGCGGAACCCATACGTTTTCCGAGACTGTTCAGACCACCCAGACCAAAAGTTCCCAAGCCGAAGATTAAGCCACCCAGCACCTCTTCTGTTGGTCACGCGCGGCCATCTGTACTTGGTATGACTCCCTAGTACTCTCTTGAATATTGAGCTTTGTTTCTTCGCACGCAACCGGAACATGCGTGCAGGTGTCTGACAGAACATCATTACGCTCTCATCCAGCACGTATATCTCAACCACAGCCTGCGAGTAGCCATCTCTTCGAAGGGTCTCTAAGCTTGCCGCCTATAGCGCTTCTTGAAAATATTTTCAAAACAAAATGTAGCATCTACGTGTTGAAAGCCTCCATACCTTATGCTTGCCTTTTCATTCGCGAGGACAGATTTAATGTACTTGCATGTTTAAGATGAAAATGGGATCACCGATATTTCTTTTATATCGTGTGACCTCTTGCCCTTCTTTGCCAAAACGGATCTGCGCCATTCGGATGATATGGCATTGCTACGTCTGAATTCAGTAGGTAAAACTTAGTCTAATTATATACCTTATTTTTTCGTGGGTCACTAGATATGCAAATTTTCGTCTGCAATATTTTAATGTTTTGCCGGCAGTTACACTTCAGGCGGAATGAACCGAAAATAAGCAAGATCGCCCAGCTTCTTATAGGACCCTTACGGAATTTTTCTGCCTCCTATGTCGGCTTGACATATTACCACACGTTATTTTGTGTGTGTACAGTGTTATAACGATATTTAGGAAAAATAAATAAAATTCGGAAACAGAAAAACGAAAGAAAACAAGTTTAACGCTTTTGAATATGTCGCATAATTGTAGGGTGGGTCCAGAGAACAAGGGCCAAGTAGTCCCTGTCTCCACTCTCCATTATTGTGAAGTTTACTTTACGAGTAGAGTTTAGAGCAAGAAGAACCGCAAGTTAGCATTGTGGAAAAAAAATTTGCATGCCTGATAGAAATGCATAGATTGCGGCGACAAAAGGATCATTTTTGAAAATTGTACTTTTGTCACAAAAACCGACTTTACTTTTTAAAGATAAGTTCTGTTGGAGTTCGCAGCCTCGTTCATCGTTCTGCATTAAAAAAAAAACGCTGCTTTGTTTGAGTTCATAACATGTTGCAATGTTCAAACTTGAACAGCTCGCCCTGGCGGGCGCACCGCTCCTTTTACGCTGAAAGTCAACCGCAAGTATTTAAGAAACTATAGCTCTTCACGCAGTCATGAAGTAGCCGGTAAAAAGAGAACAAATACACCCCAACGTGGCACGGTAAGGCAAGCTTTGTCTTGTAATGTGACGCTTGGCGAAGATGAGCGTAGTAATAAATTAATTATAGCTAGTTCAATGACCGCGTCAACTCTGTGTCAATTCTGCTACATCCGAAGAAACACGGACGTAATCTAGGAAGGACAGTCGGAGAGAGAGGAGACTGAGAAAGAGGAAATACAGGATGGTTAACCTGGGATGACGAAGACCAAGGATTGAGCAAGATATAAGGCGGACTTCATGCTTTGCTCAATTTCATGTGAAGTGAGCAAGCCTGGCATAGCTTCCATTTCAGCATTATTGTGCTTTGTATTTGTCGGGCGCATGTTATGTACGTTCTCTACAGCACATTTTTTCCGTTGCATGGGATCTATTAACATGAAAGCAGCGGCGACTTGGTACCTCGTGGGGCATTCTTTTTCTGCTTTCTTACACAGTAGTGCAAAAACTAGGGGACGCTAACAGGAGCTGATCTTGGAAGTAAAGCTCCATTTTATATTATCGCGAATTCCTCCAATTAACATGCGCTAATAGTTGGCTACAGGTCGATTTCGAGAGCATTGTCGCAATTTACTAGAAATTTGCAATAAATCAAAAGCCAGTCCAAAATATCATTCACCAAATTAAATTTTCAATGCAGCCTTTCGACTGAAATATCAACAGACTACTAACTGTTGACTTGGTTGACAATCATGAATGAGCTATCCTAACTAGCCAACTGAATGAGTGGTCCAGGGAAATTCCAATCATGTACCCGCATCGACAAAAGTGTTCCTTAGCCCCCAAGAACGACGAAACTGCTCCTCGGCCAACAACGATCGTTTTAGGACTACTGGTTTAATAGTGTCCTTATTATAGCCGCCATGGTGGTAAAGAGGGTGCGATACACGGCTACTGCCTCGAAAGAAGCGCGTTAGATAGCACATGCGACAGCCACATTTCGATGGAGGCGAAATGTTGGTGATCCACGCACGCGGACATAGATGCATGTTAAAGAAGTCCAGTGGTCCAAATTTCTGGAGTATTAACAAGCATCTATAACCACGTACGTGGATATAGATACATGTTAATGAAGCCCAGGTGGTCGAAATTTCTGGAGCTTCCCAAACCGAGTGCACCCTGATCTTATCGTTTTGGCGCGCAAAACCCTAGCAATAAGTAAGAGTTATATTTTTGCCTATGTGAAGTTGATACCATTGGTGTTTGAACGGATCCTTACTGTTTGTTATTCTTGTATTAATAGCTCTTCCCATCTCTGTGTGTAATAAACCTGCTCTGGCACAAAGACAATTTCAGGAAGAAATTGATATAGTCGATCATAGATTTGCTCGAAATACTGTAAAATCGTTTTGCAAGGTTGGCATTCGGTTATATATGTATATCTGTCAACATAAAGTACAAAAAAGTTTATTTTGCAAGCAACGAGTCAGCTGGTTAGGAGAGGACCCCAAAAAATTCCAGGCACCTAGTTTATTTTAATTGTGTTGTATTCGTACTTTTTTATTTTATTGAAAAAAAGCTCACTCTTGGTGAAACGATATCTTTCATAGATGGGGTGTCGGATTCCATGGGCCTGGCTTTAGCTACCGCTCCTGGCACCACCGAAGAATATGACTGAGGTGACGTCCTTGCTGGCAGTCAATACGGAGAATGCTTGCTGCAACGCTGAAGCCTCAAAAGGAGAAATGGACAATAAAAATTCGTCGCCTCGCCTCTGACGACAGTTTAATGCTAACTTGTACACCGGCATGTTTCAGTGCTGCTAAGCCTTAGTATATATATATATATATATATATATATATATATATATATATATATATCTTCTGACGAAGACCAGACCCTGGTCGAAACGTCAAATAATGTTACTTTTTCACCGTGAGTCGATCGTCCTGCCCTTATATATATATATATATATATATATATATATATATATATATATTTCAAAAGAAGAGATGCACACGATTAACAATATAACTTTACTGACGTTGCGGCCGGTGGACCGGCCTTCCTCAGAGTAAAAAGGTATTGTAGAGCACCTTCCTTTTAAGCGTACAGGAAGGGGAGAGAGTGCGGCTACAAAGGCGTACGTCTGTACAGGGAATGGCTACGAAGTCTGCCTGGACAGAACACGTGATCGGCTGCGGCGAGTCACGAAGCCTCACCGTAACCTCTCGACACCGTATATGAGATACGAAATACAGGGAATCGTATCTCATATACAGGTTCAATACTCTCCAACTCCAACCTACAGGCATGGAGGGGGGGGGGGGGGGGGGAGGATACATGCCATAGGAGTAACCTCTGTTCCGAGCGTGCGTTCCTTTTTTCATCCTGCTTTCTAGCCCTGTGCACACAATGCATTTGCAAGATATGTACAAAGAGCGGATTCTTTGGAAGCTCTCGCTCTTGCCATTTATATTAGTCACGCTAACACCTGTCACCCAAATACCCCTGCACCCAAACCCCCCCCCTTTTTTTTCTTTTTTTTCTTTTGTGTGTGTGTGTGTGTGTGTGTGTGTGTGTTCGCACGTGCTCCTCTTCTCCTCCTCTCTTTCTGAGGACGGGGGAGAGTGTGCAAAGGCGTACATAAACGAACGCTGGAGAAGGCAGTTGCCGCCCTGACGAAGACAAGTCCGCTTGTCGAAACGTTGGCTCCCGCGACATTCCCTGTTTTAAATCGTACCTTGCGATTTTTTCATCGATTCAAACATCCATCTTCCCCTGAGCTTCTCTTCTAGTTTGGATTCCAGACAACATGTATTTTATTCTTGCTGTTTTTTTTTTCATCCTTATGATGTAACGTGAAGGCATAAACTGACATATTTCATTGGCTAGAAGATAAAGCGCGATGCTAAAAATAGCCCGCTATTAACGCAAGTAGCTGCGAACTTATTAATGGACAGGCATTCTCTTCAGGAACATATGGTAAACTGTGATGGAATTGCTCCAGGTTTGGGCCCAGGACCACTCACCAAGGAACGTAATCGATACTCGAGCACACACACACACAATCTATATTACAAAAAATTACATGTATAGGCGACAACCACGCATGCACCTAGTGTCACGTTGACTATTTACGTAGTCCTACAGCTCCTACTATATTATGTCCCGGAGAAACGAAAGGACAATGATGTCCCATCTAACTCCCTCTAGTTCCTCGAGTAGTTCAGCTAGTCTAGCTTCGCTGGAGAGGGATCTTGCATTGAACGTTCCAATGTTTAGTTTCCAGTGGCGGCCTGTCCGGGTCCAGTGATTATTGCGGACCTCCGCTGCTTCACAGAGCTGACCGCCGCCGTGGACAGATGTTCTGCAGCTGCTGGACACTGAGGGCGAGGGGTTAATTGTAGGCATCGTGTGGGAGGTGCTGGCCAAGTACTTCACCAGGGAGGCCAATTCCTGTTCTGGTGTAGGAGTGAGTCGTAAACGGCAGTTGAACGACTGAAAGCTTTCAGGTACACAACCGTCGCCAGGCCCCCCTACCGACGTAATCTCGAGGGGAAAAAAAAAGCGGGGGGGGGGGGGGGGTTGGGCGTCGATCCTGCGACCCTTGGCGGTCTCGGTTGCAGCGGCTCCGCGTCGTTAAATGTACATTCTTTCACTGCATGTTTAGAGGAAATCTTTAAACGTCTAGACTGGGAAGACAAGGGAATTCGAATAGACGGAGAATATCTCAGCAATTTAAGATTCGCAGACGACATTGTGCTCTTTAGCAATGATGGAGACGAACTACAAAACATGATTGATGACCTAAACAGGGAAAGTACTAAAATTGGATTAAAAATGAATAGGCAGAAGACCAAAGTTATGCTCAATAGCCTAGCTAAGGAACAGGAATTTAAAATCGACAATGAACCCTTACAATGTGTAAACGAATACGTATACCTGGGACAGTTAATAACAGGAACTCCTAACCATGAAAATGAAATTCTCCGAAGAATAAGGATGGGCTGGAGCGCATTCGGAAGGAATTACGAAATCATGACTGGAAACGTACCACTCCCACTAAAGCGAAAAGTATTCAATCACTGCATTCTCCCAGTACTAACGTACGGTGCAGAAACGTGGAGGATAACGAAAAGACTAGAGACGAAACTAAGGAGCGCGCAACGTGCAATGGAAAGAAAAATTATAGGGGTAACGCTAAGAGATAAAAAACGAGCGGAATGGATCAGAGAACAGACAGGAGTAGCCGATATTATTATATCAATTAAAAGAAAGAAGTGGACCTGGGCAGGGCATGTCATGAGGAGGAAAGATAACAGATGGACAGTAAGAGCAACGGAATGGATACCAAGAGAGGGAAAACGTAACAGAGGCAGGCAAAAGGTTAGATGGAGCGATGAAATTAAAAAGTTTGCAGGCATAAAGTGGAACCAACTCGCTCAGGATAGGGTGGATTGGAAATCGTTGGGAGAGGCCTTCCTCCTGCAGTGTACCTAAACAGGCTGATGATGATGATGATGATGATGATTGCGATTTTTTCATCGATTCAAACATCCATCTTCCCCTGAGCTTCTCTTCTAGTTTGGATTCCAGACAACATGTATTTTATTCTTGCTGTTTCTTTTTCATCCTTATGATGTAACGTGAAGGCATAAACTGACATATTTCATTGGCTAGAAGATAAAGCGCGATGCTAAAAATAGCCCGCTATTAACGCAAGTAGCTGCGAACTTATTAATGGACAGGCATTCTCTTCAGGAACGTATGGTAAACTGTGATGGAATCGCTCCAGGTTTGGGCCCAGGACCACTCACCAAGGAACGTAATCGATACTCGAGCACACACACACACACAATCTATATTACAAAAAATTACATGTATAGGCGACAACCACGCATGTACCTAGTGTCACGTTGACTATTTACGTAGTCCTACAACTCCTACTATATTATGTCCCGGACAAACGAAAGAAGGTAAGTCTCGCCGTGTTTCCTTCGTGTCGTCGTTGACGCTTCCAGGCTTCGAAGCAGGTGTCGGTTGCGACGAGGAAGTGGCCGGTAGGATGCTGGTAATGTGGGCCCATCCACGGGACTGTTGGCCGCAGCAGCGGCCCTTACGCCGCAGCGCCTGTTTCGGCAGCCGGTAGGCCGCCGTAGTCAGACAGCATCTGGGTTTGACGACACCGGTGGCTGGAATGGCAGCGCCTGTAGCAAGGCTGGTCGATGCAGTGGCTGAGAACACGGCCACCTCGTCTGGCTCCCTGGACCTGACGCCCAGCACGGAACACAGGCCCTTGAAATTGCCTGCACCGGTTCCTCAGCTCGCCTGGCTCCCTAGACCCGTTGCCCAGCAGGAACGCAGGTCCTTGGTGATGCAGTACGCTGTAGCGGTCGGTATTAGATTATCTGGACCGGACGTCCAGCGAGAATCATCTGGCTTCCAAGCCGCGCAGCAGGTTGGTTGGTTGGTTGGTCCTTGGGTACCTTGGCGCAACCCACTCTGGAGGATCGGCCATGAACTGGAAAAGAGATTTGTATGGAAGAGAACTACTAATAAAAATACAAAAATTGTAATACAAATTTGATAATCAAATTTAGGTTAAACGAATAGTTTTCTGCGATGACTGAATGTATATAATTATAAAAAAAAGAAGTGAATGCTATGGAGATTGATTGTCACGTACTCTGATCATTATTAAAATAGAACCACAGCACCCACCGCACGCACCGCACGAGCACACTTCATCGTCATCGCCCCCGCACGGCGAACACTCAACTGTTCAAATTTCGCGCCTGTATCATGACAAACTTTGCATTGGGGGCTTGCGTCTTATTTATATGTATGGACTTCACACCTTGTCCTGTGTTTCTCATTTCCTGTGCAATTGACAGTTCTCGGACAACGCTGCCGTGCCGTGAAGTAGAAGAGAGAGTAATAAATCAAGAACACCGCCTTTCAAAGCGCGCTGCGACGCGTGCACAAGGGGAATAATTGCGTGCACTTTGACGTTCAGATCGCGCGAAGCCGATTTCCGAAGAGCAGCTTGCTATGTTTAAACTGCATACGTCGAGGGCGGTGGCATAAAACAAAACAGAAAAGCCGGCACACTATTGCCTTGGACCTGTTACTGCCTCTTCTAGTGATTAAGTAAAGCCTCAAGTGCGGCATTTGCTCGCGCGCTTGTTTCATCTCTAGTGCTTGACCAAGTGGCATCCGTACGCCGCAGTGAATGAGATGAAGTGCCGAAATCTGTGAGTTAGCAGAAGTAAAGTGGAAAGGGCTGGCGCACGTTAGGGCTGAACATATTTTGCACCGGACATAGAACACGCTGGGAAAAAAAACAAGGGCAAGGGGGAGGAGAAGTAGGACAAGGGGGAGGTGGAAGAGAAGAAAAAGAGGAAGAAAGTGAAGAAACAAACAAGGCACCCACAAGACAAGCCATCCTTGTATTTCGTGTGCCTTGTATGTAAAACTTATGAAGATATGTTCTACCTCTCTAAATGGAGCTGGCCAGGAATTCGCAAACTTTTCGGAAAACAACTGAATAAGACATAGCCTGTGACAAATATGTGAATATCTCAAGCTCTAGCTACATATTTATATCGACCTGTGCGTTTACACTGGACTTGCTCTACAACTTCACGGTACTGAAAAGCAATGAGAAGAAAAGCAATGTTTTCTTCAAGGAGAAGAAAAGCAATGTCCTGATAGAGCGAAGGCTGGGTGCCAGGATCTGAGAGACTTACATTTCCGTTTTCTCGAAAGTCATTTATTATGGACGGTGCCGTGCTGTCTATAGCACTTCAGTTCCTTTATTCTCTAGTAAGCGAGCCCATCACTTATCATCGCCCATTTAGGTGGGGATGCCTAGCAAGGCTCAATATTGCCAGCTGCGTGTAGTGGGTCGAGGACAATACTGGCACTAGCCAGTATTGGGCATGCGCCATATTTGAAGACTCATCATCATCATCATCTCCGCTTGAGAGCCAGCCTCGACGGACGCCTTTTTGCCGAAGCTAGCCCCTCAGCTACCAGGAAAGACCTATAGTGCACGAAGGCTCGTGAAAAACTGGTGGAGGTGCTCGGTAGCCACCGCGGATTTTGCAGACCCCTCCAGGGAGCCTCACTGCAAGCCCGGTACAAATCAGCACTCCCGTGCAAAGAGCCAGCCGCAGAATCAGGGGACTACCTCCTGAAGTCGACGGTACTCTTCCTACCATTTCAACAGGTATGGCCAGCGCTTACGTTCCAACCACCCAATCGGTGTGTGAACACGGCGTCAAACCGCTACACACTTGAAACCGCTACACGGCGTCAAACCCCTACACACGCTACAGGCTACACACTTTGTTCCTTGATATTTGGCTCTTGCCCACTACGGGGGATTGGCCATGAAGCCGGCGGTTAATATAAAGAGGAAAAAAATTTGAGCTAAAGCAAAGGAAGAGTAAGGAATCGGTAACGTAAGGAAGAATGAAATGTTAGACAATGATAGACTATTTATAATACAAATGAACCATAATAAAATATTTTGAAGTTTAATCAACTAGTGGGAGCAATTTCGAGGTATCAAGTTTTGGTTAGAATGATGATTAGCAATGAATTCTTCTTGTGTCACGAAGGAAATTGCACATGGCTAAGCAGACGTTCCTCTTGCTGTAGCATAGTAAGGACGCTTTTGTTCTCTCTCTTTATCTTTTTTTTCTTTTTCGCTTCGTTACGAATGTATTGCGGCATCGAGGCGATGCTATTTCTTTTTCGCAAGGGGGGATAATCCCACCTGCGTGTAGTGGGTCGAGGACAATACTGGCGCCAGCGGAAGAGAAGTACGAAGACCGCGCGCCTCTTCTCTGCATCGCTCCACAATAGATCTAACATTCTCTAGAAGCAGCCTCTCTCTATCTTCGTGGTCTACTGTTGATAGCGCCACCACTAGCGATCATCTGCCAGTAATTTTTTACATTTCCCGTCGGGCAACATATACTGGTGAAAAAAGTACTACTTTTGTTAACTACAGCATATTCAAGAATTCATTAAAGTCTGCGATCGCTTCATTTTCTATGGCTTCTGTGGAAGAAAAGCAAAAGATAATTTGCAAGGCTCTTGAAAACTCCAGGAAAAAATCAGAATTTATCATTCGCACTAATAAGAATAATTCATTCAGCCCGTGGTGGAATGACGACTGCTCCCGCGATTATAGAAAACGGAAAGCAGCCTGGAAAAGTTTATTATGCAATCAGTGCCCGAAAAACTGGAGCGATTACAAATTCTTTAGAGCCCCATTTAAACGTACTATTTCTAAAGCGAAAGAAGACTATGACAACAAACGCTTCGATTATTTATCTAAACAAAAATACAAGAATGCACTTTTCAGATTTATTCGTGGAAGGAAAGTAATTCTGCGTCCAAATAATATTGACTCACTAACTTTAACTCAGGAAGAAACTCAACACATGTTAAAAGATATAGCGGGAGGGCTAGAAAGCATATTTTCATCCCTATTGTCCCCTTGTAGCCGTTTGAATAAGTCGACTGATGATTTCACTGAAGTTACGTTTAGCGAACTGGCTACAGCTATGGCCAAGATTCCAAATTCAGCCCCTGGTGGCGATGGAATTACGGCAAACATGTTAAAAATTCTTTTTAATGAGGCCTCAGATGATTTATTAGCCATCGTGAATCATTCGTTAAAATGTTCTTGGATTCCTCCTAACTGGAAACTACCTAAAATAATTCCAGTTCTCAAAAATGACGGGAAAGGATATACTCTAGACGATATTCGCCCGATTTCTCTAACTTCTAATCTAGTAAAGTTGATAGAAAGGATTATCTATGCTCATATGGCAAAATTAATAGCTGATAATGACCTTCTCAGACCCCACCAAATTGGCTTTAGACCTGGCTCTTCCATATGGCATGCTCATGTGGACTTAGAAAGCCGAATAAAATTAGCGCGCTTCCGTACACAAGTAGCTGCTCTAGTAACATTAGATATATCAAAATCCTATGACAGTGTCGAGTATAACATATTATTATACCATCTAAAGAGTTGCAATTTTCCGAATTATCTGGTGAGCTGGTTTCATGAGTTTTTAAACGACCGAGAATTTTATTGTTTCTTGAAAGGTCATTCTTCTCCCTGTCATCGACAGTCACACGGGGTTCCTCAAGGGGCTGTGACTTCCCCTCTACATTTAATGTACTACTTAGTTCCATCCCCAGCCGTGAAGGTATTTACACCTACGTATATGCAGATGACATCGCGTTCTTTGCATCAGACAAAGACTTACATTCTTTGTGTAATCGTTGCAAGCTTATATGTGCGCAATAGAAGACTGGTTCAAAGTAATTCACTTGTCCCTCAATGTTGCCAAGAGTTTTATCATAGTATTCCCATTAAATGACTCTATTAATATAACACTTACTTGCAACCTTCAGAATATACCACAGTTGGACACGGTGAAATATTTAGGAATAATTTATGATAGTCATCTACTCTGGCGAGCACACATAGATTACATAGCTAAAAAAGGAGTGCGCACTCTTGGCATCCTGCACGAAATTAGCAATAATCGTTCAGGTATGCGGAGAGACACACTCATCATGATATATGAGATGTACGTGCGCCCTGTATTAGGATTTTGGGCGCGTGCTGTATTCAGGCGCTCCCAGTTGCATCCACTAATTCTTCTGGAAAGGGAGGCTCTTCGTAGATGCCTTGGATTACCAACATTAGTTGCCACTAATGTTCTCTACCTAGAAGCTCGGTTGCCTTCGCTCCTATGTAGATTCCGCTTACTTACCGTTCAAACGTTCTTGAGGATCTATGAATACCCTATGAAACTCCAAATAGTTTTCATGCATCAGCCTCAATTATTCTTTCAGTCTTACTGGCCTCGATTTCGTACTCCTCAGGTAGTCTACGTGCAGGCGCTTATTGGCCCCCTAGATGTGCGGTTGTACGATGTTTCCCCAGTTGGTGAAAGAGACAACCTTGAAATTATCTTTGATGACATATATCCGAACAACGCTAGACATTTGGCGCAGACTATATTAAACGGCTTATTACAAAATCATTTAGATGACCTGCACATGAAAGATGTCATTGCTACAGATGCTTCACAAATAGACGAAAAATCTGGAATTGGCATTTTTTCTCAAAGCCTTAATTGGACTTTTTCACTAAGAATTCCAGATTTCTTATCAGTATTTTTTGCAGAATACTCGGTCGGTCGGATTCTCGGTCGTTTAAAAACTCATGAAACCAGCTCACCAGATAATTCGGAAAATTGTCACTATTTAGATGGTATAATAATATGTTATACTCGACACTGTCATAGGCTTTTTATATAGGCTGTTGTTATGGCCCTACGAAAATTAAGTTCAGCTATATCATCAGTCGTAATTGTCACAGATTCTCTTTCTCTACGTAGAGCCCTTACTGCTAACAGTGATTCTCGCATCCTACCTATTTTTCATTCCCTTGTCCCTATCATGTAACGGTAATTCGATTGGTATGGGTGCCACGTCACAAAGGAATTATAATGAACGAAATGGCGGACAGCTTGGCGAGGTCTTAGTGCTCTTAGTGGTCCAATTGTCCCTCTACTTCCGGCATCAGCGCTCATAACTGCTGCAAGATTTAGGAGAAGGGCGATAAAGCAGGAATCTAGTAATTCCTTATTAACTAATCTTAATGACTATCGACACCTCTTATTCCCTTGGAATAGAAATACATTCATCTCCAGAAAACTAGAAGTTATCTTTACGCAATTACGTTGCCACATTCCAAAACTAAACTTTTATATGCACAGAGCTGGTCTGGCCCCATCGCCTTTGTGTCCATATTGCGGGGAAGACGAATATATCGAACATTATTTCTTAAAATGCACTCGTTTATCCTCATTAAGAAAACACACATTAGAAGATTCTTTTCATAGGGTTAAGTTGCAGTTCACCGTGTCTAATGTTCTGTCTTTGGGAGCCTCCTCATTAGGACATTGCCACGGGGATGTGTGCTCTACTGTTTCAATATTCATAATTGATTCAGGCCGGTTCTTTTCATAAATTCGTACACTTCACTGTTAATTTCATCTTGATTATACCATTCTGATTGGTATTCCATAGTACCTTAGCTTAACTATTTCAACTTCTACATCTTGGCCTACCTCCCAGGGTGGGTATGTGCCAGACTAGAAGGAAACAACAACAAGAACAATCTTCTCTGCTTGAGAGCCAGCAATTCAAACGGCTTACATCGCTAAAGCTTAGTAGTGTCATTTTCACCGTTATTCGCATTCTAAAGAGCCAAACATTGAAGTGTTATTCTGCGAGCCTTGCCCTAAAACGGAAACACTTTTCACGATCACAAGGTTACCACAGCATCAAAAGACGCAGACCAATGCATGAGAAATTTGCAGTGTGCACACTTAGAAGGAAATCTAAAGGTGTATATAGGTGCATTCCTTGTTGTTTTGCTAAC
>JABSTT010003305.1:0-16262 GCA_013339685.2 Hyalomma asiaticum
CAAGGTGTTTCCAACGTATCTTTAGTGAATACCGCAGTTGAGCACTCTAAGTGGATAAAACATCGTTTCTTCCACTTGTGTTCCAGCAACTTCAGAACTGCTTACGTCGCCAAAGCTTAGCATTGCCATTTTCACCATTATTTGCGTTCCAAATAGCCAACATTGCAGTGGTATTCTGCGATCCCTGCCCAAAAGACGGAAACAGTCGTTTCACGATCACAAGGTCACCAGATCACCGAAACATGAGACGCAGACCAATGCTTCTGCATGAGAAATTTCCTCTGTGCACACTTCTTAAAAGGACATCTAAAGGTGTATATAGGTGCTTTCCTTGTTGTTTTCTAACCATTACCTCTCAAGGTGTTTCCGCCGTTTCTTTAGTGAATACAACAGTTGCGCACTGTAAGTGCATAAAACGTCGTTTCTTGCACTTGTGTTCCTAGCAAAGAATTCGGCGCCGCTAACTGCTGAAGCTTAGCAGTGTCATTCTCGACATTATTTGCATTCCAAATAGCCAAACATTGCAGTGTTATTCTGCGAGCCATGCCCAGGTGACGGATACAGTCGTTTCACGAACACAAGGTTACTACAGCATCGAAAGAAGAGACGAACACCAATGTTCCTGCAGGAGATATTTCCTGTGTGCACACATAGAAGGAAATCTAAAGGTGTATACAGGTGCCTCCCATGTTTTGCTAACCATTACCTTTCAAGGTGTTTCCAACGTTTCTTTAGTGAATACCGCAGTTGAACACTGTAAGTGCATAAAACGTCGTTTCTTGCACTTGTGTTCCAAAAAAGAATTGAAACGGCTTACATCGCTAAAGCTTAGCAGTGTCATTTTCACCGCTATTTCCGTTCCAAATAGAAAACATTGCAGTGTTATTCTGCGAGCCTTGCCCAGATGACGGAAACAGTCGCTTCACGATCACAAGGTCACCAGAGGGTCAAAACATGACGCAGACCAATGCTTCTGCATGGAAATTCCCGTGTGCACACTTCTAAAGGGAATCTAAAGGTGTATATAGGTGCTTTCCTTGTTGTTTTCCTAACCATTACCTTTCAAGGTGTTTCCAACGTATCTTTAGTGAATACCGCAGTTGAGCACTCTAAGTGGATAAAACATCGTTTCTTCCACTTGTGTTCCAACGAATTCAGAACTGCTTACGTCGCCAAAGCTTAGCATTGCCATTTTCACAATTATTTGCATTCCAAATGGCCAACATTGCAGTGTTATTCTGCGATCCCTGCCCAAAAGACGGAAACAGTCGTTTCACGATCACAAGGATCACCAGATCACCGAAACATGAGACGCAGACCAATGCTTCTGCATGAGAAATTTCCTCTGTGCACACTTCTTAAAAGGACATCTAAAGGTGTATATAGGTGCTTTCCTTGTTGTTTTCTAACCATTACCTCTCAAGGTGTTTCCGCGTTTCTTTAGTGAATACAACAGTTGCGCACTGTAAGTGCATAAAACGTCGTTTCTTGCACTTGTGTTCCTAGCAAAGAATTCGGCGCCGCTAACTGCTGAAGCTTAGCAGTGTCATTTTCACCGTTATTTCCGTTCCAAATAGCAAACATTGCAGTGTTATTCTGCGATCCCTGCCCAAAAGACGGAAACAGTCGTTTCACGAACACAAGGTTACTACAGCATCAAAAGAAGACGCAGACCAATGCTTCTGCATGGAAATTTCCCGTGTGCACACTTCTTAAAAGGACATCTAAAGGTGTATATAGGTGCATTCCTTGTTGTTTTGCTAACCATTACCTTCAAGGTGTTTCCAACGTTTCTTTAGTGAATACAGAAGTTGCGCACTGTAAGTGCATAAAACATCGTTTCTTGCACTTGTGTTCCAGCAACTTCAGAACTGCTTACGTCGCCAAAGCTTAGCATTGCCATTTTCACCGTTATTTCCGTTCCAAATAGCAAACATTGCAGTGTTATTCTGCGATCCCTGCCCAAAAGACGGAAACAGTCGCTTCACCATCACAAGCTCACCAGAGGAACAAAACATCACGCAGACCAATGCTTCTGCATGGAAATTTCCCGTGTGCACACTTCCTAGAAGGAAATCTAAAGGTGTATATAGGTGCATTCCTTGTTGTTTTGCTAACCATTACCTTTCAAGGTGTTTCCAACGTATCTTTAGTGAATACCGCAGTTGAGCACTCTAAGTGGATAAAACATCGTTTCTTCCACTTGTGTTCCAACGAATTCAGAACTGCTTACGTCGCCAAAGCTTAGCATTGCCATTTTCACCATTATTTGCGTTCCAAATGGCCAACATTGCAGTGTTATTCTGCGATCCCTGCCCAAAAGACGGAAACAGTCGTTTCACGATCACAAGATCACCAGATCACCGAAACATGAGACGCAGACCAATGCTTCTGCATGAGAAATTTCCTCTGTGCACACTTCTTAAAAGGACATCTAAAGGTGTATATAGGTGCTTTCCTTGTTGTTTTCTAACCATTACCTCTCAAGGTGTTTCCGCCGTTTCTTTAGTGAATACAACAGTTGCGCACTCTAAGTGGATAAAACATCGTTTCTTGCACTTTTGTTCCTAGCAAAGAATTCAGCACCGCTAACGTCGCTCAAGCTTAGCAGTGTCATTTTCACCGTTATTTCCGTTCCAAATAGCAAACATTGCAGTGTTATTCTGCGAGCCATGCCCAGGTGACGGATACAGTCGTTTCACGAACACAAGGTTACTACAGCATCAAAAGAAGAGACGAACACCAATGTTCCTGCATGAGATATTTCCTGTGTGCACACTTCTTAGAAGGAAATCTAAAGGTGTATATAGGTGCATTCCTTGTTGTTTTGCTAACCATTACCTTCAAGGTGTTTCCAACGTATCTTTAGTGAATACCGCAGTTGAACACTGTAAGTGCATAAAACGTCGTTTCTTGCACTTGTGTTCCAGCAACTTCAGAACTGCTTACGTCGCCAAGCTTAGCATTGCCATTTTCACCGTTATTTCCGTTCCAAATAGCAAACATTGCAGTGTTATTCTGCGAGCCTTGCCCAGATGACGGAAACAGTCGCTTCACGATCACAAGGTCACCAGAGGTCAAAACATGACGCAGACCAATGCTTCTGCATGGAAATTTCCCGTGTGCACACTTCTAGAAGGAATCTAAAGGTGTATATAGGTGCATTCCTTGTTGTTTGCTAACCATTACCTTTCAAGGTGTTTCCAACGTATCTTTAGTGAATACCGCAGTTGAGCACTCTAAGTGGATAAAACATCGTTTCTTCCACTTGTGTTCCAACAAATTCAGAACTGCTTAGATCGCCAAAGCTTAGCATTGCCATTTTCACCATTATTTGCGTTCCAAATCGCCAACATTGCAGTGTTATTCTGCGATCCCTTCCCAAAAGACGGATACAGTCGTTTCACGATCACAAGGTCACCAGATCACCGAAACATAAGACGCAGACCAATGCTTCTGCATGAGAAATTTGCTCTGTGCACACTTCTTAAAAGGACATCTAAAGGCGTATATAGGTGCTTTCCTTGTTTTCTAACCATTACCTCTCAAGGTGTTTCCGCCGTTTCTTTAGTGAATACAGAAGTTGCGCACTGTAAGTGCATAAAACGTCGTTTCTTGCACTTGTGTTCCTAGCAAAGAATTCGGCGCCGCTAACTGCTGAAGCTTAGCAGTGTCATTCTCGACATTATTTGCATTCCAAATAGCCAAACATTGCAGTGTTATTCTGCGAGCCATGCCCAGGTGACGGATACAGTCGTTTCACGAACACAAGGTTACTACAGCATCGAAAAGAAGAGACGAACACCAATGTTCCTGCAGGAGATATTTCCTGTGTGCACACATAGAAGGAAATCTAAAGGTGTATATAGGTGCCTCCCATGTTTTGCTAACCATTACCTTTCAAGGTGTTTCCAACGTTTCTTTAGTGAATACCGCAGTTGAACACTGTAAGTGCATAAAACGTCGTTTCTTGCACTTGTGTTCCAAAAAAGAATTGAAACGGCTTACATCGCTAAAGCTTAGCAGTGTCATTTTCACCGCTATTTCCCTTCCAAATAGAAAACATTGCAGTGTTATTCTGCGAGCCTTGCCCAGATGACGGAAACAGTCGCTTCACGATCACAAGGTCACCAGAGGGTCAAAACATGACGCAGACCAATGCTTCTGCATGGAAATTTCCCGTGTGCACACTTCTTAAAAGGGAATCTAAAGGTGTATATAGGTGCTTCCTTGTTGTTTTGCTAACCATTACCTTTCAAGGTGTTTCCAACGTATCTTTAGTGAATACCGCAGTTGAGCACTCTAAGTGGATAAAACATCGTTTCTTCCACTTGTGTTCCAACAAATTCAGAACTGCTTACGTCGCCAAAGCTTAGCATTGCCATTTTCACCATTATTTGCGTTCCAAATGGCCAACATTGCAGTGTTATTCTGCGATCCCTGCCCAAAAGACGGAAACAGTCGTTTCACGATCACAAGGTCACCAGATCACCGAAACATGAGACGCAGACCAATGGTTCTGCATGAGAAATTTCCGCTGTGCACACTCTTAAAAGGACATCTAAAGGTGTATATAGGTGCTTTCCTTGTTGTTTTCTAACCATTACCTCTCAAGGTCTTTCCACCGTTTCTTTAGTGAATACAACAGTTGCGCACTGTGGTGCATAAAACGTCGTTTCTTGCACTTTTGTTCCTAGCAAAGAATTCAGCACCGCTAACGTCACTCAAGCTTAGCAGTGTCATTCTCACCATTATTCGCATTCTAAAGAGCCAAACATCGAAGTGTTATTCTGCGAGTCTTGCCCTAAAACGGAAACACTCTTTTCACGATCACAAGATTACCACAGCATCAAAAGAATTCGCAGACCAATGCATGAGAAATTTGCAAGTGTGCACACTTAGAAGGAAATCTAAAGGTGTATATAGGTGCATTCCTTGTTGTTTTGCTAACCATTCCCTTTCAAGGTGTTTCCAACGTATCTTTAGTGAATACCGCAGTTGAGCACTCTAATTGGATAAAACATCGTTTCTTCCACTTGTGTTCGAACAAATTCAGAACTGCTTACGTCGCGAAAGCTTAGCATTGCCATTTTCACCATTATTTGCGTTCCAAATAGCCAACATTGCAGTGTATTCTGCGATCCCTGCCCAAAAGACGGAAACAGTCGTTTCACGATCACAAGGTCACCAGATCACCGAAACATGAGACGCAGACCAATGCTTCTGCATGAGAAATTTCCTCTGTGCACACTTCTTAAAAGGACATCTAAAGGTGTATATAGGTGCTTTCCTTGTTGTTTTCTAACCATTACCTCTCAAGGTGTTTCCGCCGTTTCTTTAGTGAATACAACAGTTGCGCACTGTAAGTGCATAAAACGTCGTTTCTTGCACTTTTGTTCCTAGCAAAGAATTCGGCGCCGCTAACAGCTGAAGCTTAGCAGTTTCATTCTCGACATTATTTGCATTCCAAATAGCCAAACATTGCAGTGTTATTCTGCGAGCCATGCCCAGGTGACGGATACAGTCGTTTCACGAACACAAGGTTACTACAGCATCAAAAGAAGAGACGAACACCAATGTTCCTGCAGGAGATATTTCCTGTGTGCACACATAGAAGGAAATCTAAAGGTGTATATAGGTGCATTCCTTGTTGTTTTGCTAACCATTACCTTCAAGGTGTTTCCAACGTATCTTTAGTGAATACCGCAGTTGCGCACTCTAAGTGGATAAAACATCGTTTCTTGCACTTGTGTTCCAGCAACTTCAGAACTGCTTACGTCGCCAAAGCTTAGCATTGCCATTTTCACCGTTATTTGCGTTCCAAATAGCCAACATTGCAGTGTTATTCTGCGAGCCATGCCCAGGTGACGGATACAGTCGTTTCACGATCACAAGGTTACCACAGCATCAAAAGAAGAGACGAACACCAATGTTCCTGCATGAGATATTTCCTGTGTGCACACTTCTTAAAAGGACATCTAAAGGTGTATATAGGTGCCTCCCATGTTTTGCTAACCATTACCTTCAAGGTGTTTCCAACGTTTCTTTAGTGAATACAGAAGTTGCGCACTGTAAGTGCATAAAACGTCGTTTCTTGCACTTGTGTTCCAGCAACTTCAGAACTGCTTACGTCGCCAAAGCTTAGCATTGCCATTTTCACCATTATTTGCGTTCCAAATAGCCAACATTGCAGTGTTATTCTGCGAGCCATGCCCAGGTGACGGATACAGTCGTTTCACGAACACAAGGTTACTACAGCATCAAAAGAAGAGACGAACACCAATGTTCCTGCATATTTCCTGTGTGCACACTTCTTAGAAGGAGATCTACAGGTGTATATAGGTGCCTCCCATGTTTTGCTAACCATTACCTTTCAAGGTGTTTCCAAAGTTTCTTTAGTGAATACCGCAGTTGAACACTGTAAGTGCATAAAACGTCGTTTCTTGCACTTGTGTTCCTAGCAAAGAATTCAGCACCGCTAACGTCGCTCAAGCTTAGCAGTGTCATTTTCACCGTTATTTCCGTTCCAAATAGCAAACATTGCAGTGTTATTCTGCGATCCCTGCCCAAAAGACGGAAACAGTCGCTTCACGATCACAAGGTCACCAGAGGGTCAAAACAAGAGACGAACACCAATGTTCCTGCATGAGATATTTCCTGTGTGCACACTTCTTAAAAGGACATCTAAAGGTGTATATAGGTGCCTCCCATGTTTTGCTAACCATTACCTTCAAGGTGTTTCCAACGTATCTTTAGTGAATACCGCAGTTGATCACTGTAAGTGCATAAAACGTCGTTTCTTGCACTTTTGTTCCTAGCAAAGAATTCGGCGCCGCTAACAGCTGAAGCTTAGCAGTGTCATTTTCACCGTTATTTCCGTTCCAAATAGCAAACATTGCAGTGTTATTCTGCGATCCCTGCCCAAAAGACGGAAACAGTCGTTTCACGAACACAAGGTTACTACAGCATCGAAAGAAGAGACGAACACCAATGTTCCTGCAGGAGATATTTCCTGTGTGCACACATAGAAGGAAATCTAAAGGTGTATATAGGTGCATTCCTTGTTGTTTTGCTAACCATTACCTTCAAGGTGTTTCCAACGTTTCTTTAGTGAATACAGAAGTTGATCACTGTAAGTGCATAAAACGTCGTTTCTTGCACTTGTGTTTTAAAAAAGAATTCAAACGGCTTACATCGCTAAAGCTTAGCAGTGTCATTTTCACCGTTATTTCCGTTCCAAATAGCAAACATTGCAGTGGTATTGTGCGATCCCTGACCAAAAGACGGAAACAGTCGCTTCACAATCACAAGGTCACCAGAGGGTCAAAACATGACGCAGACCAATGCTTCTGCATGGAAATTTCCCGTGTGCACACTTCTTAGAAGGAAATCTAAAGGTGTATATAGGTGCATTCCTTGTTGTTTTGCTAACCATTACCTTTCAAGGTGTTTCCAACGTATCTTTAGTGAATACCGCAGTTGAGCACTCTAAGTGGATAAAACATCGTTTCTTCCACTTGTGTTCCAACAAATTCAGAACTGCTTATGTCGCCAAAGCTTAGCATTGCCATTTTCACCATTATTTGCGTTCCAAATGGCCAACATTGCAGTGTCAGTCTGCGATCCCTGCCCAAAAGACGGAAACAGTCGTTTCACGATCACAAGGTCACCAGAGGGTCAAAACATGACGCAGACCAATGCTTCTGCATGGAAATTTCCCGTGTGCACACTTCTTAAAAGGACATCTAAAGGTGTATATAGGTGCTTTCCTTGTTTTCTAACCATTACCTCTCAAGGTCTTTCCACCGTTTCTTTAGTGAATACCGCAGTTGCGCACTCTAAGTGGATAAAACATCGTTTCTTCCACTTGTGTTCCTAGCAAAGAATTCGGCGCCGCTAACTGCTGAAGCTTAGCAGTTTCATTCTCGACATTATTTGCATTCCAAATAGCCAAACATTGCAGTGTTATTCTGCGAGCCATGCCCAGGTGACGGATACAGTCGTTTCACGATCACAAGATCACCAGATCACCGAAACATGAGACGCAGACCAATGCTTCTGCATGAGAAATTCCTCTGTGCACACTTCTTAAAAGGACATCTAAAGGTGTATATAGGTGCATTCCTTGTTGTTTTGCTAACCATTACCTTTCAAGGTGTTTCCAACGTATCTTTAGTGAATACCGCAGTTGAGCACTCTAAGTGGATAAAACATCGTTTCTTCCACTTGTGTTCCAACAATTCAGAACTGCTTACGTCGCCAAAGCTTAGCATTGCCATTTTCACCATTTTTGCGTTCCAAATGGCCAACATTGCAGTGTTATTCTGCGATCCCTGCCCAAAAGACGGAAACAGTCGTTTCACGATCACAAGGTCACCAGATCACCGAAACATGAGACGCAGACCAATGCTTCTGCATGAGAAATTTCCTCTGTGCACACTTCTTAAAAGGACATCTAAAGGTGTATATAGGTGCTTTCCTTGTTGTTTTCTAACCATTACCTCTCAAGGTGTTTCCGCCGTTTCTTTAGTGAATACAGAAGTTGCGCACTGTAAGTGCATAAAACGTCGTTTCTTGCACTTGTGTTCCTAGCAAAGAATTCGGCGCCGCTAACTGCTGAAGCTTAGCAGTTTCATTCTCGACATTATTGCATTCCAAGAGCCAAAACATGACGCAGACCAATGCTTCTGCATGGAAATTTCCCGTGTGCACACTTCTTAGAAGGAATCTAAAGGTGTATATAGGTGCATTCCTTGTTGTTTTGCTAACCATTACCTTTCAAGGTGTTTCCAACGTATCTTTAGTGAATACCGCAGTTGAGCACTCTAAGTGGATAAAACATCGTTTCTTCCACTTGTGTTCCAACAAATTCAGAACTGCTTATGTCGCCAAAGCTTAGCATTGCCATTTTCACCATTATTTGCGTTCCAAATGGCCAACATTGCAGTGTCAGTCTGCGATCCCTGCCCAAAAGACGGAAACAGTCGTTTCACGATCACAAGGTCACCAGATCACCGAAACATGAGACGCTGACCAATGCTTCTGCATGAGAAATGTCCTCTGGGCACACTTCATAAAAGGACATCTAAAGGTGTATATAGGTGCATTCCTTGTTGTTTTGCTAACCATTACCTTCAAGGTGTTTCCAACGTTTCTTTAGTGAATACAACAGTTGCGCACTGTAAGTGCATAAAACGTCGTTTCTTGCACTTGTGTTCCTAGCAAAGAATTCGGCGCCGCTAACTGCTGAAGCTTAGCAGTGTCATTCTCGACATTATTTGCATTCCAAATAGCCAAACATTGCAGTGTTATTCTGCGAGCCATGCCCAGGTGACGGATACAGTCGTTTCACGAACACAAGGTTACTACAGCATCGAAAGAAGAGACGAACACCAATGTTCCTGCAGGAGATATTTCCTGTGTGCACACATAGAAGGAAATCTAAAGGTGTATATAGGTGCATCCCATGTTTTGCTAACCATTACCTTTCAAGGTGTTTCCAACGTTTCTTCAGTGAATACCGCAGTTGATCACTGTAAGTGCATAAAACGTCGTTTCTTGCACTTGTGTTTTAAAAAAGAATTCAAACGGCTTACATCGCTAAAGCTTAGCAGTGTCATTTTCACCGTTATTTCCGTTCCAAATAGCAAACATTGCAGTGGTATTGTGCGATCCCTGACCAAAAGACGGAAACAGTCAATTCACAATCACAAGGTCACCAGAGGGTCAAAACATGACGCAGACCAATGCTTCTGCATGGAAATTTCCCGTGTGCACACTTCTTAGAAGGAAATCTAAAGGTGTATATAGGTGCATTCCTTGTTGTTTTGCTAACCATTACCTTTCAAGGTGTTTCCAACGTATCTTTAGTGAATACCGCAGTTGAGCACTCTAAGTGGATAAAACATCGTTTCTTCCACTTGTGTTCCAACAAATTCAGAACTGCTTATGTCGCCAAAGCTTAGCATTGCCATTTTCACCATTATTTGCGTTCCAAATGGCCCAAATTGCAGTGTCAGTCTGCGATCCCTGCCCAAAAGACGGAAACAGTCGTTTCACGATCACAAGGTCACCAGATCACCGAAACATGAGACGCAGACCAATGCTTCTGCATGAGAAATTTCCTCTGTGCACACTTCTTAAAAGGACATCTAAAGGTGTATATAGGTGCTTTCCTTGTTGTTTTCTAACCATTACCTCTCAAGGTGTTTCCGCCGTTTCTTTAGTGAATACAACAGTTGCGCACTGTAAGTGCATAAAACGTCGTTTCTTGCACTTGTGTTCCTAGCAAAGAATTCAGGCGCCGCTAACTGCTGAAGCTTAGCAGTGTCATTCTCGACATTATTCGCTTTCTAAAGAGCCAAACATCGAAGTGTTATTCTGCGAGCCTTGCCCTAAAACGGAAACACTCTTTTCACAATCACAAGATTACCACAGCATCACAAGAATTCGCAGACCAATGCATGAGAAATTTGCAGTATGCACACTTAGAAGGAAATCTAAAGGTGTATATAGGTGCATTCCTTGTTGTTTTGCTAACCATTCCCCTTCAAGGTGTTTCCAACGTATCTTTAGTGAATACCGCAGTTGAGCACTCTAATTGGATAAAACATCGTTTCTTCCACTTGTGTTCGAACGAATTCAGAACTGCTTACGTCGCCAAAGCTTAGCATTGCCATTTTCACCGTTATTTGCGTTCCAAATAGCCAACATTGCAGTGTCATTCTGCGATCCCTGCCCAAAAGACGGAAACAGTCGTTTCACGATCACAAGGTCACCAGATCACCGAAACATGAGACGCAGACCAATGCTTCTGCATGAGAAATTTCCTCTGTGCACACTTCTTAAAAGGACATCTAAAGGTGTATATAGATGCTTTCCTTGTTGTTTTCTAACCATTACCTCTCAAGGTGTTTCCGTCGTTTCTTTAGTGAATACAACAGTTGCGCACTGTAAGTGCATAAAACGTCGTTTCTTGCACTTTTGTTCCAACAAATTCAGAACTGCTTACGTCGCCAAGCTTAGCATTGCCATTTTCACCATTATTTGCGTTCCAAATGGCCAACATTGCAGTGTTATTCTGCGATCCCTGCCCAAAAGACGGAAACAGTCGTTTCACGATCACAAGGTCACCAGATCACCGAAACATGAGACGCAGACCAATGCTTCTGCATGAGAATTTCCTCTGTGCACACTTCTTAAAAGGACATCTAAAGGTGTATATAGGTGCTTTCCTTGTTGTTTTCTAACCATTACCTCTCAAGGTGTTTCCGCCGTTTCTTTAGTGAATACAACAGTTGCGCACTGTAAGTGCATAAAACGTCGTTTCTTGCACTTTTGTTCCTAGCAAAGAATTCGGCGCCGCTAACTGCTGAAGCTTAGCAGTTTCATTCTCGACATTATTTGCATTCCAAATAGCCAACATTGCAGTGTTATTCTGCGAGCCATGCCCAGGTGACGGATACAGTCGTTTCACGAACACAAGGTTACTACAGCATCAAAAGAAGAGACGAACACCAATGTTCCTGCATGAGATATTTCCTGTGTGCACACATAGAAGGAAATCTAAAGGTGTATATAGGTGCTTTCCTTGTTGTTTTCTAACCATTACCTCTCAAGGTCTTTCCAAACATTGCAGTGTTATTCTGCGAGCCATGCCCAGGTGACGGATACAGTCGTTTCACGAACACAAGGTTACTACAGCATCGAAAGAAGAGACGAACACCAATGTTCCTGCAGGAGATATTTCCTGTGTGCACACATAGAAGGAAATCTAAAGGTGTATACAGGTGCCTCCCATGTTTTGCTAACCATTACCTTTCAAGGTGTTTCCAACGTTTCTTTAGTGAATACCGCAGTTGAACACTGTAAGTGCATAAAACGTCGTTTCTTGCACTTGTGTTCCAAAAAAGAATTGAAACGGCTTACATCGCTAAAGCTTAGCAGTGTCATTTTCACCGCTATTTCCCTTCCAAATAGAAAACATTGCAGTGTTATTCTGCGAGCCTTGCCCAGATGACGGAAACAGTCGCTTCACGATCACAAGGTCACCAGAGGGTCAAAACATGACGCAGACCAATGCTTCTGCATGGAAATTTCCCGTGTGCACACTTCTTAGAAGGAAATCTAAAGGTGTATATAGGTGCATTCCTTGTTGTTTTGCTAACCATTACCTTTCAAGGTGTTTCCAACGTATCTTTAGTGAATACCGCAGTTGAGCACTCTAAGTGGATAAAACATCGTTTCTTGCACTTGTGTTCCAGCAACTTCAGAACTGCTTACGTCGCCAAAGCTTAGCATTGCCATTTTCACCATTATTTGCGTTCCAAATGGCCAACATTGCAGTGTTATTCTGCGATCCCTGCCCAAAAGACGGAAACAGTCGTTTCACGATCACAAGGTCACCAGATCACCGAAACATGAGACGCAGACCAATGCTTCTGCATGAGAAATTTCCTCTGTGCACACTTCTTAAAAGGACATCTAAAGGTGTATATAGGTGCTTTCCTTGTTGTTTTCTAACCATTACCTCTCAAGGTGTTTCCGCCGTTTCTTTAGTGAATACAACAGTTGCGCACTGTAAGTGCATAAAACGTCGTTTCTTGCACTTGTGTTCCTAGCAAAGAATTCGGCGCCGCTAACTGCTGAAGCTTAGCAGTTTCATTCTCGACATTATTTGCATTCCAAATAGCCAAACATTGCAGTGTCATTCTGCGAGCCATGCCCAGGTGACGGATACAGTCGTTTCACGAACACAAGGTTACTACAGCATCAAAAGAAGAGACGAACACCAATGTTCCGGCATGAGATATTTCCTGTGTGCACACATAGAAGGAAATCTAAAGGTGTATAGGTGCCTCCCATGTTTTGCTAACCATTACCTTTCAAGGTGTTTCCAACGTTTCTTTAGTGAATACCGCAGTTGAACACTGTAAGTGCATAAAACGTCGTTTCTTGCACTTGTGTTCCAAAAAAGAATTGAAACGGTTTACATCGCTAAAGCTTAGCAGTGTCATTTTCACCGCTATTTCCCTTCCAAATAGAAAACATTGCAGTGTTATTCTGCGAGCCTTGCCCAGAGGACGGAAACAGTCGCTTCACGATCACAAGGTCACCAGAGGGTCAAAACATGACGCAGACCAATGCTTCTGCATGGAAATTTCCCGTGTGCACACTTCTTAAAAGGGAATCTAAAGGTGTATATAGGTGCTTTCCTTGTTGTTTTCTTAACCATTACCTTTCAAGGTGTTTCCAACGTATCTTTAGTGAATACCGCAGTTGAGCACTCTAAGTGGATAAAACATCGTTTCTTCCACTTGTGTTCCAACGAATTCAGAACTGCTTACGTCGCTCAAGCTTAGCAGTGTCATTTTCACCGTTATTTGCGTTCCAAATGGCCAACATTGCAGTGTCATTCTGCGATCCCTGCCCAAAAGACGGAAACAGTCGTTTCACGAACACAAGGTTACTACAGCATCAAAAGAAGAGACGAACACCAATGTTCCTGCATGAGATATTTCCTGTGTGCACACTTCTTAAAAGGACATCTAAAGGTGTATATAGGTGCATTCCTTGTTGTTTTGCTAACCATTACCTTCAAGGTGTTTCCAACGTTTCTTCAGTGAATACCGCAGTTGATCACTGTAAGTGCATAAAACGTCGTTTCTTGCACTTGTGTTCCAACAAATTCAGAACTGCTTACGTCGCCAAAGCTTAGCATTGCCATTTTCACCGTTATTTCCGTTCCAAATAGCAAACATTGCAGTGTTATTCTGCGAGCCATGCCCAGGTGACGGATACAGTCGTTTCACGATCACAAGGTCACCAGAGGGTCAAAACATGACGCAGACCAATGCTTCTGCATGGAAATTTCCCGTGTGCACACTTCTTAAAAGGACATCTAAAGGTGTATATAGGTGCTTTCCTTGTTGTTTTCTAACCATTACCTTTCAAGGTGTTTCCAACGTTTCTTTAGTGAATACAACAGTTGCGCACTGTAAGTGCATAAAACGTCGTTTCTTGCACTTTTGTTCCTAGCAAAGAATTCAGCACCGCTAACGTCACTCAAGCTTAGCAGTGTCATTCTCGACATTATTTGCATTCCAAATAGCCAAACATTGCAGTGTTATTCTGCGAGCCATGCCCAGGTGACGGATACAGTCGTTTCACGATCACAAGGTCACCAGATCACCAAAACATGAGACGCATACCAATGCTTCTGCATGAGAAATTTCCTCTGTGCACACTTCTTAAAAGGACATCTAAAGGTGTATATAGGTGCATTCCTTGTTGTTTTGCTAACCATTACCTTCAAGGTGTTTCCAACGTATCTTTAGTGAATACCGCAGTTGATCACTGTAAGTGCATAAAACGTCGTTTCTTGCACTTGTGTTCCTAGCAAAGAATTCGGCGCCGCTAACTGCTGAAGCTTAGCAGTTTCATTCTCGACATTATTTGCATTCCAAATAGCCAAACATTGCAGTGTTATTCTGCGAGCCATGCCCAGGTGACGGATACAGTCGTTTCACGAACACAAGGTTACTACAGCATCAGAAGAAGAGACGAACACCAATGTTCCGGCATGAGATATTTCCTGTGTGAACACTTCTTAGAAGGAAATCTAAAGGTGTATATAGGTGCATTCCTTGTTGGTTTGCTAATCATTACCTTTCAAGGTGTTTCCAACGTATCTTTAGTGAATACCGCAGTTGCGCACTCTAAGTGGATAAAACATCGTTTCTTGCACTTGTGTTCCAACGAATTCAGAACTGCTTACGTCGCCAAAGCTTAGCATTGCCATTTTCACCGTTATTTGCGTTCCAAATGGCCAACGTTGCAGTGTTATTCTGCGAACCCTGCCGAAAAGACGGAAACAATCGTTTCACGATCACAAGGTCACCAGATCACCGAAACATGAGACGCATGACCATGTTCTGCATGAGAAATTCCCTCTTTGCACACTTTCTTAAAAGGACATCTAAAGGTGTATATAGGTGCTTTCCTTGTTTTCTAACCATTACCTCTCAAGGTGTTTCCGCCGTTTCTTTAGTGAATACAGAAGTTGCGCACTGTAAGTGCATAAAACGTCGTTTCTTGCACTTGTGTTCCTAGCAAAGAATTCGGCGCCGCTAACTGCTGAAGCTTAGCAGTGTCATTTTCACCGTTATTTCCGTTCCAAATAGCAAATATTACAGTGTTATTCTGCGAGCCTTGCCCAGATAACGGAAACAGTCCCTTCACGATCACAAGGTAACCAGAGGGTCAAGACATGACGCAGACCAATGCTTCTGCATGAGAAAATTCCTCTGTGCACACTTCTTAGAAAGAAATCTAAAGGTGTATATAGGTGCATTCCTTGTTGTTTTGCTAACCATTACCTTTCAAGGTGTTTCCAACGTTTCTTTAGTGAATACCGCAGTTGAGCACTCTAAGTGGATAAAACATCGTTTCTTCCACTTGTGTTCCAACAAATTCAGAACTGCTTACGTCGCCAAAGCTTAGCATTGCCATTTTCACCATTATTTGCGTTCCAAATGGCCAACATTGCAGTGTTATTCTGCGATCCCTGCCCAAAAGACGGAAACAGTCGTTTCACGATCACAAGGTCACCAGATCACCAAAACATGAGACGCTGACCAATGCTTCTGCATGAGAAATTTCCTCTGTGCACACTTCTTAAAAGGACATCTAAAGGTGTATATAGGTGCTTTCCTTGTTGTTTTCTAACCATTACCTCTCAAGGTGTTTCCGTCGTTTCTTTAGTGAATACAACAGTTGCGCACTGTAAGTGCATAAAACGTCGTTTCTTGCACTTGTGTTCCTAGCAAAGAATTCGGCGCCGCTAACTGCTGAAGCTTAGCAGTGTCATTCTCGACATTATTTGCATTCCAAATAGCCAAACATTGCAGTGTTATTCTGCGAGCCATGCCCAGGTGACGGATACAGTCGTTTCACGAACACAAGGTTACTACAGCATCAAAAGAAGAGACGAACACCAATGTTCCTGCAGGAGATATTTCCTGTGTGCACACATAGAAGGAAATCTAAAGGTGTATATAGGTGCCTCCCATGTTTTGCTAACCATTACCTTTCAAGGTGTTTCCAACGTTTCTTTAGTGAATACCGCAGTTGAACACTGTAAGTGCATAAAACGTCGTTTCTTGCACTTGTGTTCCAAAAAAGAATTCAAACGGCTTACATCGCTAAAGCTTAGCAGTGTCATTTTCACCGTTATTTCCGTTCCAAATAGCAAACATTGCAGT
>JABSTT010003306.1:0-30102 GCA_013339685.2 Hyalomma asiaticum
GCATTTTTGTGGAACGCAAATACAAGTACAACTGTGTTGCCGCTCTTGAGCCGTGCATTACGACGGGTGCGACTGCAGCAGCAGTCGAGAAGCGCGCAACGTGAGGCAATGCGGGCGGCTGGTGCTTCTCGCACGCCGGACTCATTGTGCATGAGCAATGCTGCTCGCTGCCGTGGATAAATTGTACTGGCTGCACGGAAAGTGACGCGCTCCCGTGTTCACGGTCCAACAGGCTGCTACTGTACTTATTATCTGATGGCCAGAGGCGACATCTTATAATGGTTCCAAAAGTGAACCGCTTCATCTGGCGTGACGTGATTAGTCAAAATCGATCTTTTGCTCACGGGAGCGTGTCTCTATCCAATCACGCGTGGGCAAACGGACCAGTTCACTTTTGTAACCGATATAAGATATCGCACCAGTTATCTATTGTGGGTTAAGTGAACGTAACTGCGCCACTGTGAACGCATGCGTGCATGTTAACGTGGCCAAACTGAACAGGATAAAACTCCGTACATTACGATGGGTACAACCGCATTTCACTTTGTACGCAGGAGCTGGTTGGCAGGGCTCGTGGTAACCAGAGTGTCTTGCAGCCAACGTTGCAAGGTTCGGTCACAGGTAAGACTCTTCGCTACATTTTGCTTCGATCAGGCGGTTTTGGTGCCCAGTGAAGCTGTCCGCGTACGAAGGCAGTGGCAGGGAAACGTGAAAGAATATCTCGCAGATTGCGTGGACTTCACGAACCTTCGTTTCGCAGGCCGAAATTGTTCAGCCTTGTATACGCGTGCGCTGATTCTGTCGTTATGGAATGCATTAACTCCACCAATGACCATGAGTAATCTCTGGCTTTACTCTTATTTTTCTGACGACTATAGCCGCAATGTTTCGTGCTTGTGTTTTCGCCGGCCGCTGCCGAGGACAGTGCTGCCTCACATACCCGTAAACATGGTATTCAGTAAAATGTATTCCGGTGATGTCGTGAGGCGACCTCTCCGGGGGCGTCAAGCGGTGTGTAGTATGCTCGTGTACATGTCTAGACAAAGGCGGCTTCTGACTGTCAAATTAGCCCCCTCCAGCCAGTGGTGCCGCTGTGTCAACGTGGCGTCACGGAACCATTGACAGCAGGGTGTAGTGTGAGAGGCAGAAGCCGCTTGTCTTTTTTCTTCCCTTGTACCAGACTACATCCCGTTTCTTACGCGCATGTTGCCCATATGGCACCCTCCTCGTGTATCATCGTCTACCTCGTGGTGTTTCATGCTCGGAGCGCTCGAAGTATCACGGTGGGCTGACACTGTGTGAAACGCACGGCTATGCCGATACACGCCCTCTCAGAGTGAGAAAAGCAAAAGAAAGAAATCGCGCATATTCGTGCCATAATTCTCCGCCATCGCGGGCATGCTGATATTTCAATGACGGGATCAAGTCATGCCGCGGGTCAGTGTAGTGCTCCTTATCTCCTTCATTCATCAATTGGTAACGATGAACGTCGTCCGCCCTGCCTTTCAGATCTTGTTTACAGACATTCGTCAACTCTCCGGTTCGCCATGTCTTCGAGCCGCAACGCCGTTGTGAACAGCAAAACTCGCAAGAGTGCCAAACACCAGCAGTCCCGCTCCTCACGGGCGGGCCTCGCGTTCCCAGTGGGTCGCATTCATCGCCTGCTGCGTCAAGGCAACTACGCTGACCGCATCAGTGGTGCCGCCCCAGTGTACATGGCTGGTGTCCTTGAGTACCTTACCGCCGAAGTGCTCGAGCTCGCCGGCAACGCGGCCCGGGACAACAAGAGGTCGAGAATAACGCCGCGTCATATACAGCTGGCGATCCGCAACGACGAGGAACTAAGCCAGTTGCTCGCCCGCGTGACTATCTCTGAAGGGGGTGTACTCCCACAGATTAGGCCCGAACTACTCCCTAAATCGAGCAGTGGCAAGGAAAAGAAGAAAGACGAGCAACAAAGAGCGAGCCAGAGCTACTAGACTGCTTTGCTTTTATCCTACCATCAGTCTCTTGTAGCAATCTTCCGGTTTGCCTGACATTGTCGCTATCGTTATGCGCTTTGAATGGCTCAATGCGACTGCTCGTCGCGATTGAAAGTTTTCTTAATCTGAACCACCCCGCGAGTCCCTTCACGTTCATACGCGGGGTGGGCCATGCTTTTTAATGTAACCTTACACGGGTCGTAGCGATTTTATATATGCATGTCATGGGGCTTTCAAGATGTTTTTATTCGTCTATTTTCCACAGTGTGTCATAACTGGTAATAAATATTTCATCGTAGTTGCTGTTTGGCCACCTGCAATATTTTCGTGACACAGTTGCCGAGTCCAGGCACAAACCGCAGACATACAACAAATGACACCGTTATCTTTATTCACGTCCCCTCTCAACCTACAGCATTTCATGTGCCCTTTGACTGAACGGTGTCGTAGAACTACATTTGCTCGCAATAGGCTCAACTGCGCGAACACGATGACCGATTGTGCCGTTCCACGAGCGCTCATTTCGCCTGGTTAAAATGTTTGTCACAGTTTTGTCCTTCAAGGTCGCGCGCCTATCTGCGAAATCTGTATCGCGAGAACGACACCAGTGTTCGCATTAGCATTGTGTGCTTTTTGCTCCAGCGTTATTTCACGCTTGGTGCACCCGTCTGTGGTGATAAGCGGCTCGATCGATTGACTTCTGGGGTTCTACGTCCCGACACAACGATATGATTGGCAGACGCCGTAGTGCAGGGCTCCGGAACTTTCGACTACACGGTGTTCTTTCACGTGCACTGACGTGCTCACACCGTATTGTCGCGTTAAACATTTTTCTACTATCTTCAATGCTCTGCAATATGACTGAGTTGTATGGGAGCTGATTTCGGTATTCGGAAAGAAAGCGTCGCCGTGATTCTGGTAGAATGGAAATTCAACAACGTTTGCATAAGTGGCTTCATCTTTCAAACCGATATAACAAAGTGATCCAATTATATTAATTTATTTGTGATACCCTCGGGGTGCATTGTAGAGGGGAGGGGCGGAAATACAACTGAACAGTAATAAATACAGAATTATTCAAGCACACTACAGTGAAAATAACATCACTGCATAATAGTAAATAGTAGACAAAGAGTACAGTGTATTAACCGACAATGGAAATTTAAACACAAAGAAAACCGCCAATCTACACCAATAAATGCTATACCCGTTGGTACAGGCAGGCAGGCACAGAACTTTATTTTTGTCCTGAAAAACTGCAGTTGGACGTCCCCTTTTAGGGGGATCCTGTAGCAGTTGCGGGCCGCTCCCACGCAGGGACAGGAAGACCGTGGCCCTCCGCCCTCTCGCAGGCTCTCTGGACAGCCCGAAGTTGAACCGAAAGGTCGCCGCTTCTCAGGGCTTCCTCCCAGTCCTCTTCTTTGCTGAACTCTGTGTCACGTAACGCAGGACATTGCCAGAGCATGTGAGCTAGTGAGCAGTAAGCCTCTCCGCAGTTCGGACAATGCGGTTCAACATTGGGCGAGAAGTTACTAAACCTGCCTCGCGAAGGGAAAGACCCCGTTTGGAGCATCCTGAAGGCCGAAGACTGCGGACGAGTGAGTTTAGGGTGAGGAAGTGGAAAGACCCTCCGAGAGAGATGATAATGAGTCACGATCTCGTGAAAAGTGAGGAGCGGGTCCCTGTACCTGCCGGCATCCCCGCCCGCGAATTCGCCGGGACCGCCGCGGTGAGTGAAACCTCGCGCACGGTCATGGGCAAACTCATTGGCGTTGGGGACATCGGGGTGTACGTTGGCCCCCATGTGGGCCGGGAACCATGTTATGGTGTGAAACCCGGCAGCCCCCTCGCTGCCGAGGATAGCTGCTGCCTCCCGCGAGATCGAGCCCGAGGCGAAAGCTCTGGCAGCGGACCGCGAGTCCGTGAAGACATTTGGACGCGATGCGTCCTTCATTGCTACAGCAATGGCAATTTGCTCAGCAATCGTTGCCGAAACGTTTCTAACCGACGCAGCACATAGGAGCTTGCCACTATGGTCGACTGAGACCACTGCAAAGCGATCAGAACGCCCGTACTGTGCTGCATCGACAAACGTAGCGGGGTCCGGGCTGTCTGCAACTGACTTCAATAAGGAACGGGCCCGAGCTATGCGGCGTCCTACATTGTACTGCGGGTGGACATTCCTGGGAAGTGGAGCTACGGCAAATGTACCTCTGATAGAAGACGGTAGAGTCACTTTACGTTCGCGAATCTGTGTAAGACCGCAGCCTATTGACTCCAGGATACGTCTACCGGCCTGCGAGGACGACAGGCGCACTACCTGAGCCATTTTCTGCGCCTCGATCACCTCCGAGAGGGAGTTATGCATGCCCAGTTGTATGAGCTTTTCGGTGCTCGTGCTGAGAGGCAACCCTAGAACTCGCTTTATACTCGTGCGCATTAGTGCGTCGATTTTTGCCTCTTCCCTTTTGGACCAGTGCAGCGCTGAAGCGACGTAATTAATGTGGCTCATGAGAAACGCATGGTAGAGCCGAAGGAGATTGCTCTCGCTCAGCCCGCCCCTGCGGTTCGAGACCCTGAGTATGAGCCTAAGCATGTTCTCCGTCTTGGAAGTGATGCGAGCTATAATCTGCGAGTTGCGCCCCTTCGACTCCAGCAACAGTCCGAGCACCCTGATGCAGTCTACCCTGGGGATTCTCTGCCCGTCACGTGTGTATAGAGATATTGGAATCTGCTCTAGAGGAGTGAGGTTCCTCATCCCTTGTCGGGTGGGTCGGTAAAGTAACAACTCGGACTTGGCAGGCGAGAGGCTCAATCCCGAACCGACTAGAAAGCCCTCCGTGACGTTGAGTGCCTGTTGAAGTGCCTGCTCTACCTCGGCATCGGACCCTCCCATGCACCACACAGTGATATCGTCCGCGTAGAGAGCATGGTGAATCCCGCGAACCGTGGCGAGTCGCTCGGAGAGGCCCTTCATGGTACAACTCATGATTTCAAGTTAACTGTTAGTGCATTATTAAAATGAGTGGGGTCATTTATGGTTACCAATGATGCAGGTAGATTATTCCAATCGACTGAGATCTTAGAAGGAATAATCGTGACCATGGTATGGTGTTGCGACGAGGCACGTTGACTTTATGCACGTGATCATAGCGAGCTGAATGGTACGGTGCGGGGTGGATCCAGAGTGAGCGAAGGATTTCGTTGTGGTAATAGCTTTTGTGAAATAATAAAATGCGCGATTCCTTTCTGCGAAGAGAGCAATGGGATATGGAGCGTACTCTTCATTAATGTAACACTAGCAGTGCGATGATGAATAGCCAGGATGATACGTACAGCGCGATTTCATACCGATTCGATTTCGTTAAGTAATGTGACTTGAGCATCCCAAATGCATGAGGCGTATTCCAGTTTGGGGCGAACGCAGGTTATATACAGCAGTCGTTTTAATAGCACAGGTGCAAGCAAAAAATTTCTTTACAATTATCCTAATCAGCGGTTTGCTTTTGATGTTACGTATTGTATGTGCTGCTCCAAGAGAGGTCGTTGGTTATATGGACACCTAGATAACGGTAACTTGTGTCAGACTGAAGAGGGCAGTTATTTCGTGCATAGGTAGGGCAGATTGCGTTAGAACGAGAAATGCGCATCGATTTACATTTATTAATGTTGAGCTCCATGCAACAAGTGAGGCACCCCTTATATATGTTGTTTAAGTCGGATTGAAGCTTTGCTATGTCAGAGGCATCATTAATTTTACGATATGTAACACAGTCGTGCCCGAATAAGCATATTTTTGAGGAAATCCTGCCAGCAAGTCCTTTTCGTAATTCAGTTTTTGTTTATCTTCATTTCGCCGTTTCGTCCGTTGCGGCGCTTCGCTTTGGACGGCGCTGTCGCTCTTATCTCTTCGGCGGCCATTATGGGGGCACATGCAACGTGCCGTACTCAGCCCGCGCAAACATATCAGCCAAGCGAGAATGTATCAGTAAAAACGGCTCGCGATAACACGATTTTCCACGCCCGCCGATCTACCTTTAAGAGCAGTTTCAGAAACAATGACCTCCTGCATGTCGGAAGCAAAACTAGGTCATTCCGGACATTTTGAGAACAAATACTGTGCAAAATAGTAAGGCCGGCAGAAATTAACGGACCTGAAAGGCTTCGGAAGAATGTACGTTTAACGGTAGAGGTGGCTGCAACCTAGACCGCCAAAGGTCACAGGTTCAGCGCATGCCCCCCTCTATCATTCTTTTTTAGATGCGAAGCATCCTATGGTCGAGGCTATGTCGCTCCCTCCCATAGAGTTTCCTACTAAACTACTAGAGGGAAAACTGGCGCTACTGTCTACGGGAATTTCAAACAAGGCGGTTGAGCCGGTTGAGCCAGCATGGGAATAATGGGTATGACATGGATTTGCCTAGTCTTCGTTCTTTTGGCTTCATATGGCTTTGCCACTTCGAAAAAATAGGTCGTTTACGACAAAATAGTGCACTACAACGGAAGATTTAGGAATAACTATGTGCGTGAGCATGCACTAGTTGCTTTTTCGCGGTTATAAAAATACGGAGCGCTCAGAAACTTAGCAATATTGTGCGATATGGCAATATTGCCTTCTCTACTTGCGCCCAGATTTAGCGGCGTCCATGAATGTTTGTTTCAGATATAGTCATGTTCGAACTTAAAATAGAAATTTTTGCTCTTGTAAGTGACGTGCTAACGTTTTCAAGTATATAAAAGGTAGGTGCGTCTTCTAAATCTAACAAACGTGCTTTCACTCGCTTTAAGCGCAGTGCAAGTGCTCCGCTGCCTTTTTACAAACTATATGGGTCAAGCCGCTATCGCCCATCGCATCTTGTTTAGTTTTGTGCAAAAACGTGATGTTAAATAAGTAACCGTGCCGTTAAAATCCGTCAGAAACTGCCCCTGAGCCTTGATCTGAGCTGACTTTTTGAGTGTCGTCTGCAGGCGCGTCTGCCTATCGCCAAATGGGTGTCTACTACGCACGATAACTGAGTGTCTGCTTGGCGCATTCGGTCAGCGTTGAATTAATCAGACAGCAGAGTCGAAATCGTGTAGTACATGGTGTAGTACAAGATATAAGGAACCTTGTCACAAGGGATGTATGTCAGCCGTGAAAGTGACCCTACGCTTACAGATTCTGTCGCACCCGATACAAAAGGAACAAAAGAACAGCAAAATCGCATCGATAAAATTCGCGAGATGAAGCGCAAATATCTCCAAAGTTGGGTAAAATACCACTACAAATAATGTGTAGCCATCCATCAACAAACACAACAACGAAGCAGAATGCACGGAGCCTCAACATTTCAAACGACTTTAGTGCATGCGACAGTCTGATGATTTCTAGCGGTATAGCGCACACTACAGCCGCTGCCTTCGTCGCGTAATAAAAAAGTGCAGTAATGTCAGTAATGTCACTAGCGTAAATGACGCTAAAAAAACAGGAATAAACAAATCCACCAAAGCGTCTGAAGCCGCTGGCACGAAGACTAGACAAATCCATGTCATACCCATCATTCCCATGGCATCTTCACGATCGCAGCGCCAGTTTTCCCTCTAGTATTTTAGTAGGAAACTCTATGCTCCCTCCCTCCATCCATCCGCCGTGTGGCATCCACACCCGCACTGCGCATGCGCATCCTCTTCCCCCTCCTCTCTCTGTCTCATCTCCTCTCCTCTCCGAACAGCGCGCGTTGACTATAGAAACGCTTTCTTCGACGAACGCTTTACCAGCTCTCAAGGAACGAGAACGCGCCCTCGCCCGCGAGAGACAACGTGACGCAGGCAGCGTCTGCTAAAGTCAGACCGATGCAAATGCGACACCTAGCCTAACCGATGCAAACGCGGTGTGCACCCTCCGTGCTCCTCCACATCACCTCATGGTCCCCTTTAGCAGAGGATGGTGTAATTTTTTCTCTTCTCCCGCCACGGTGGTCTAGTCGCTAAGATACTCGGCTGCAAATCCGAGGGTCGCGGGATCGAATCCCGGCTGCGGCGGCTGCATTTCGATGGAGGCGAAATGTTGAGCCCCGTGTGCTGTGCGATGTCAGTGCACGTTAAAGAACCCCAGGTGGTCAAAATTTCCGGAGCCCTCCACTACGGCGTCTCTCATAATCATGGTTGGTTTTGGGACGTAAAACCTCACAAATCAAATCAATTTTTTTCCTCTAGCTTTTCCTCTAACCTTCTGTTATAGTGCTCAATACTACGTCCGTAGAAAGGCCTGCGAAAGTTGGACACCTGAAAGGCTTTCGTGTCAATCAGCTGTTGTTTACGACTCACCCCTACGCCAGAACAGGAATTGGCCACCACCTCGCACACGATGTCTACAATTGAACCATCGCCCTCAGTGTCCAGCAGCTTCAGAACATCTGTCCACGGCGGTGGTCAGCTCTGTGAAGCAGCAGTGGGTGGTAGTAATCACTGGACCCGGAGAGCCCGCCACTGGAAGCTAATCCTTAGAACGTTCAACGCAAGATCCCTCTCGAGTGAAGCTAGGCTAGCAGAACTACTCGAGGAACCACAAGGCGTTAGTTGGGACACCACTGGCCTTAGCGAAGTTACGAAAGCAGGTGAAGCTAGGCTTGCCCTCTCTTGGTATCCATTGCGTCGTTATAAAGTAGATTGTGAGGAACGCATTTGATTGGTTCACGTATTTGCATCACATTACTGCGATGCAGATTTCAAAAATAAGGTCACCTGTGCCAAATTTATTTTTTTTTGGCATGCCAAAGTCAGGGCGACGCTTCTGTTTCTTTAGTTCCTAAACTAGCTCAAGTGTCCTACCCCTGCCAGACTAGAAGAGAAGCTCAGGGGAAGATGGATGCTTGAATCGATGAACAAATCGCAAAGTACGATTTAGAACAGGGAATGTCCCGCGACATTCCCTGTTCTAAATCGTACTTTGCGATTTGTTCATCGATACCCCTGCCAGGCCGCACATAGAATAAAGCATCAGTTTAGAGAAGGTGCACCAACTTCCAATATGCTACGAAAAAATGCAGTGGAAGCGTATACAACCCCCAGGGCACAGAAGGAGTTACGCCAAGGACACCGGAAGCGGAAAACACCTGCCTATTCGGCGGGAAATTATTTGTGAATGAACTGCGCAATAGAATCACGAATGATTTGGGGTTTAACGTCCGAAAAGCAGCTCTGGTTATGAGAGACCCCGTGGTGGAGGGCTCCGGAAATTTCGCGTCACCTGGGCTTCTTTAACGTGCACTGACATCGCACAGCACAGAGGCCTCAACATTTGCCTCCATCGAAAATCCAGCCGCCGCGGCCGGGATTCGATCATACGACCCTGGGATCAGCAGCCGAATACCATAGCCACTAGACCACCGTGGCGGGGCGCAAACAGAATCGTGGTAACATAGAGAAAAAAAAAAAGGCGGACATGACCGGAAAGAGCAGCCCTATAGATGCCTTCCCTCATTCCTGTTGTGTCTTCTTTCTTCTCGCACCTTCTGGCGACTTTTTAAAGCGAAGCTTTGTACCTCTACCAGCCAAGGGTTCTGTCGTGTCCGTCGTTGTAAGCAAAAAACGATCCCAACGAACCGCTCGCGCTCGCGAGGTAGCGCTCGCGCTTGGCGCGTGCCTCCCGGCGCGCTACCTCTCTCACTCTTCCATCTGCTGTCTTGTGAGAGAGAGAGAGAGAGACAGAGAGAGAGAAATAGAGCGAAAGGCGCGCGTTGCCTATGGAAACGCTCTTTCTTCGATGAACGCTCGATGAACGCTCGACGAGCTCGCAAAGAAGGAGAACGCGCCCTTACCCGCGAGACACGAGCTTGAGGCAGGCAGCGTCTTCTAGCGAGCTTCAAAACAAGCTTCAAAGTGATGAGCCAACATGATGGATGATAAGGGCTGCGGGCAAACAACGGAGACAGGCTCGGCGGGGTCCGTAAGATTAGATTGCAGCTGTTGCAAAGCTTATGCAGCTGCTTGAAAGAGGGTTGACGACATTCGAAACCCTTCCAGCCTAGTAACTGCTTCGGTTCATTTCTAGACTACCCCACTATGGGTAGACCACGGACAGTAAAGACGGCAGAAGAAGAGCGTGAATATAAGGCTCGGCGGAAAGAACAAAATCGTCTCGCTCAACAGCGTCGTAGGCAAAACCCAGCAGCTCTCTCCGTCACCGTGAGGGTGGCGTAAAAAGCTTCGCTTTCCAACCACCTTCACAGGGTGGATTGGCGGGCAATTTTTTTTGTGCAGTACATTAACAAGTTCAAAAGTGACCGGCTAGCTTGCAAAAAGAAGAAATGTATGCAGCTTCCGCTAGGACGCACAAGGCTGGATCACACCGAAGCTGCAGCCGTTACTGAAACGGGTCCGCACGTTATAGCCACGTGATACTTTTTTGGCGAGAATACGCCACGTGACAGTCATGTGATGTTTTGGCGGGGAGATGTGACATGATAGCCATGTGATATTTCTGGCGGGAGCGTGGCGTGCAACATTGCGTTACGTTATTTTGGCGGAATCATGTCGCGTGATGAAGTGATCGCGCGACGTGTTCATGCGACCGCTTAATTAGTTCATTTGAAAGGTAACGTTATGTTAATTAGTATGTAATGTGTTGCTACGTGATGCCAGGTTGGTTAGGTAATACAGATTAATTGACTGCTTCGGTTAATTAGTATGTGCAGGTGACGCTAACTGTACAGGATAATTAACTTAATAACCTAATTAGGTGCTTACGGCGATTAGTACTAATGCACTGGTGAGTCGAGAACATGGCACGTGATCACTTGGCGGGAATACGCGATGTCCCGTGATCTCCTAATTAACTTGATTAGGCCCTCGCTAATTTGGTTACTTAGTATGCGAGAAGGCTGCAAGAGAGCGCTAAATTAATTAGCTTAATATGGTGCTTAGGTTAACTGGGTCAAGTAGTACGCGCAGGGGCTGCATGGTGATGCTAGGTGTGCATTTGACATGTATTTACAGTCGAGTGCATAATGCCGGAAGCAACGGAAATGCGTTCGGAACTGCGCCCCGGCGCCTTCAGGCGGCTGCTCGGCTTAGTTCGAGAGAGCTCATCAACGATGCGCAACATGGTACGAAGCGCAAGGTGCGACTCGTGCTTTCGGAGAGGCCGTGCCGCCGAGCGATAATATAACGACAAAAATGTCCTTTTTTGCACTATAGCAGGGCCCGGAACGCGCCGCCCACTATGCTCTCTTCCTATAGATTCAGTGCGCAAAACGAGCTTTATATGTTCTCCTTGCATGATACCATCAACGTGCATCGATGTATCTCGGAATGGTTATGGCAGCCTTGTGGTACCTGGCCCAAATATCTGCCGCCCATTGAAGAGGAATGGAATCGGATGCATTTTAGTCACCTCGACTCGCATGAGTCAATTCAAAATTACATTCTGTCTATTTCTTAAACATTTTCATTGTTGAGTTGTCTGCTCGTTTGCCTGCCTTCGTTTCAGTTTTCTTTTTTTTTCAATTGTGCCTTGTACGTGTTTTTTTTATATTGTACCCTGCCGATCCTGCTTGGGCCACATGGCCTGCAGTATGATGTAAATAAAAATTAATTAAAAATGCGCTAAGCCATAGAATATCGCGCAGCCTGAGATAAAAGACGAATAAACGGGCTTCTTGTAAAAGAAAGAAACAAATTATTACTGGGATCCAGGGAGGTCGCCAATTTCAATATTTGATGAAACGGCGGGAATCACACGAGATGATAGTGACTTTTAAAGTGATTCCCACTCCCCCCGCACTGCAGTGAGAACCTTCGTCGCACTTCCATGTTTTCAAGGGTAAGGCGCACAAAGCGGAGCGCGAGGAAACTTGCTAGTACAAATTACGTGCTGTCGTCATATATATGTGCGCTTGGCCTTTTTGGAGAAAACATTAGTTCCAAAGGCAGTGAAGACCCTAGTGCGTGCCTCCTGGTAGGCTTACTGTCACAGCCGCCAGGTGTTCTCGGCCGCCCTCGTGTCCAACGAGATAAGATGCGCCGTGGGAACGTGCAGAGCGAGGTTCGGCGTCCTTTCAAAAAAGGGAAAAGCCGCTAATTGCCTCCCGAGGAAAAGCTTGGATTTGCGGGCTGTTTTATCGCCAACGCCCCCGCACGGCGCCGGGACCGCCGAAGTGACGCAGCCGCCGGGCTGCCCCCCCCCCCCCCCGCAGCGGGGCGGCGCGCTATGTTCATCAGGCGGAAGGGAGAAGACGATTCTGGCCCGATTTGGCTGCCACGGCAGTTGATGTCTCGACCAGCAAGAGAGCAGTCAGCGGTGTCGCGGGTCTCGCGTAGCCTTCGGGCATGGAGCAGCCGAAGTGACGAAAACAGTCGTGCACAACATCGGGCCCTCTCTTCGGCTACCGAAGCCGGCGAGACACCAGTGACACCCGTCAACTCCTCTACGTAAGCGTCACGACCGTTATTGTTGGACATTTCCGTAGGGCATAATTATTTTCATTTAATGTTCTTTTTATATTCACCGAATTTCGGTGTCAGAACGAAGCGTGCGCTGCGTCGCACCAGAGATGGTGCATCGAGTTAGTTCTCGTTATGTTTTCTTTTCATCTAGTTATTTTATTACCAGTGTTAACTCCTGCATTATTTATACTTGTATTGATACCTTGTCGCATGTATTTCCTTCGAGTTCCTGTCGCGCGTGTACCTATAGTCTGAGTTCATTTATTTTGTAATTGCCTATTGCCTTGCTCGTGATTAAATGCTTTTGCTTTTGTTTCTAAGCACCTATCCGTGTCTGTCTCAGTGTGCGTCAGTCAGGACCAACACCACCACATGTGCCAACCGCACGGGTCGGCCGGCGAACTCAAAACTAAGTGTATCGCTTCGAGGCTCTTAGGGCGCCGCAGGCCTAAGCGTAAGTGGAAGCCTACGGGTCTGCCGAAACGCCGCTACTGAACGGCGTGCCTGAGGGAAGTGTGTGACAGGCCCATTTAATAGAATGGCCGACATTATTCGCACGACGCCGAGTGGCTGGCGCGGGCTCTAGGCGCGCGGGCTAGACGCGCCGCCGCGCCTAGAGTGACCTAGAACAATGTCTTCCTCATTAGGTGCCAGACGCGTCGCTCGCTTTCCCATTTCGGCTGAGCTTCCCTCAGTTCAGCCAAGATCTTTGAGGCGGTGCTCGTTGCCTTTGGCACTTCGGCGTAAACAGAACGTGTTTCCCCTTATTATTCACAAGAAATCAATATTTTCTTTCTTTATTCGAACATGTAAACAAAAAGTATTGCGGCGTCTATTGTCTGCCTGGCTAACTTTGCACCGTGTGCCGCGCATGACACCTCCGAGACCGCAGTTCGTGTTACGCTAATCTGAGAGGTAATGATCAACGTTACACGCTTGCGCCATACGTGACGCTTATTGCCTTTCGCGGAGAAAAGAGGGAGAGAGCACGCAACGCGGTTTTCGGACCACGTCACTGCATCTAGTAAAGACCACCCCCTTTATGTCCCTTTCCCCTAAGGCGCTTAGCCGTGTCCTCAGATTGGGCGACAGAAATTATCGTGTCCTCCTCTCCCTGAATCACTATATATATATATATATATATATATATATATATATATATATATAGGTTACTCTGACGAAGGCAGGCCCACCTGCCGAAACGTTAGTAAAGAATTTGTGTTTCGAACGTTTGTCACCCTCTTCCTCAAACATATATATATATATATATATATATATATATATATATATGTATATATATGTATACATATATATAAGTAATCCACTAAATGTTTCTCCGGATCCAGCACGAACGTGGAAGAACTTTTTACTTTCCAACGTTTCGGCCGGTGGTCCGGCCTTCATTTCCTTATGAAGGCCGGACCACCGGCCGATACGTTGGAAAGTAAAGAGTTCTTGCACATTCATCCGTTCTTTCACTGCTTATATATATATATATATATATATATAAATTCGGGGAAGTAGTTCTGTGGGTCCGGTTCAAAAGTAGACTAGAAACGAATTGCGCACTTGCGAAAATCGCAGGTCTATTATTCAACGTTTCGGCCGTGGCACGGCCTTCGTCAGTAACATGTACCATGCGCAATTCGTTTCTAATCTCTCTCTCTCTCTATATATATATATATATATATATATATATATACATATATATATATATAACTTTGGAGTAAACTGCAGTGTTAACAGATAAAAATTTTCATTATTCCTAACGTTTCGGCTGGAGGACCAGCATTCTTCGGAGGTTTAAGTTCGACTTAAACCTCCGAAGAAGGCTGGTCCTCCAGCCGAAACGTTAAGAATAAAGAAAATTTTTATCTGTTAACATTGCAGTTTACTTCAAAGTTCTTATAATTCTTTCACGGTAGCCAGAAGAAAATCTTGTTGACCTATATATATATATATATATATATAGACGAGGCAGTGAAAAAAAGCGCACAGGCTCGGTTGATACACAGAGTAAGCGAAGCACGACGTACGTTGAAACTTTTTAATGGTCGTCAAACGTTTCGGCTGGTGGGCCAGCCTTCGTGGTCACACTGACGAAGGCTGGCCCACCAGCCGAAACGTTTGACGACCATTAAAAAGTTTCAACGTACGTCGTGCTTCGCTTACTCTGTATATATATATATATATATATATATATATATATATATATATATATATATATATATATATATATATATATATATATATATATATATATATAAGAAATGCGAAGCATTTCATAGCAACATTCGGCGACTTTAGGTCTATCTATCTATCTATCTATCTATCTATCTATTCATCTATCTATCTATCTATCTATCTATCTATCTGGCCGCCTAGGACTTTGTGCTCTCCTGGCCGGTTTGTTCATGGGATGTGTACTAAAATTGGTATGCCACCACATGACTGCATGGCCAACATAAATGACGGGTCATAACATGAAGACCATGACGTGCAATTCATGAGCGGCATGGTTTACGTGCCACGGTCTTGATTGGCTTGCGGCCGTTTCCCTAACTTGATATGTAGCAAAATCGGTATAGTGAGACAATAATAGAGATCCATTTTATGTCCCTGATGCATGCTTCGCATTTCTTTGATTCCGATTGCACGTGAGATCTGCCACTTCTTTAGTTGCTATTACCAGATATCGTGATAATTGACGTCCTCTTTAATACTGCATAGCTTCAGCGTAATACTGTACCTACTCGTCCCACACATGACGCTGCTGAGAGGGCAAATAAGCCGAATTAATTCGTGTGTTCTGTTTTTCACGTTTGTCGCAGCTGTTTCGGGCACTGACAGCGCGCGCAATTCAATGTGAGCGGAAGTATTTTAATTTAGGGAGGTGTTTAATGACCAATCTAGAATGTGTTGCCAAACAGAATGATCTCCATATTGTTTGAATAAATAGAAAATTGCCAGGGCTGTGTAGAGTACACAGCGCAGTGACATCGTAAGCTCGACTTTGCTGCGTGCTCGCTCATTCTTCTCTTTCAAGCTTCTTTTCTTCTTTCCTGTCGTCTCCTCCTCCTCTCACTTTCTTGCATACATCAATGAAATCACAGCCGGTGACTATAAAACATATATCTTTAAATATTTTCTACTGAAGAAAAGTGTTGCTCGAAATAGGAAATATTCTGCTGAATACATAGCGAGATGTATACTGAGGCACCACAATACCCCCTTCATTATGGGCTGCCCAAACCTCCACTGTTTCATGTTCGTGGATGAAACCAGAACCACGATTACAACCACATAATGTGCTGATGCACCATATTCTACCAGAGCCGTGGCCGAGAGCACAACGTGCCCAAGTACTACAAAGGCTACTCAATGTTCTCTTTCGTCTTCATCGATGATACCACAGCCACAATTACAACCATATAATGTCCTTAAATACCACATGACAGTACCACAACTATGGCCGAGAACGCAAAGTTGACCAGTGGAAATGCTAGGTTATGGGAGTGGTACCACCAACAAAAGCTGCGTGCCTGTTCGGTAGCCCATGCAGGTTGGGTTGAACCCCAACTTGGGTTCAAAGCTCATCAAGCATGCTCGACTGTCACGAGGAGGGACGTGGGTTCGAATCCTCCGCGATCCTGGTTGTTTCTTTTTCTAAAATTAGCGCGATAGTGGTTACGGGCACCGGCTGCGGCGGCGGACAACTACGGCGCCAAAAACTGCCGTTTTGATCTCATAACAGCTTACGCTGTAAAAACGCAGTGTATATGTTGAAAGGAAACGGCCAGAGCGTACTTCATTTACTTTTCCACTACAAAAAGCTTGCGCTACAAATATTCCAAAGAATTTTCAGCAAATGAGATGAGAATTAAGGGGTGAAAATGCAGATGATCGACGCATACGTAAGATGAAATGTTTCTGTCATGCTGTCCCGATGTCTACGCATCATTGTACCTCCAGGGTCTAGACCCGCCACGGCGGTCTAGTGGATATGGGACTCGGCTGCTGATCCGAAGGTCGCGAGATCGAATCCCGGCCGCGGTGGCTGCATTTAGATGTAGACGAAATGTTGAGGCCCGTGTGCAGTGCGACGTCAGTGCACGTTAAAGAACCCCACGTGGTAAAAATTTGCGGAGCCCTCCACTACGGCGTCTCTCATAACCACAGCAAGTTTTGGGACGTAAAACCCCATAAATAAATAAATAAATCCACTCTCCATTGACCTATATTATACTTAAAACGTTTTTTTTTATAACTAGTAGTGTCGCCCGCATTCGGAACCTGGCGAAAGCTAACCGCCTTAGATTTTTGACAGCTTATGTCTCTGCACGACAGCTATTTTAGTTCCATTTGAGATGTTCCCATCTGTTGCAGTCTTTATAGTAAAGGAATCCCGCACATCTAGCATGGATATATAATTTTCATTGCACTCTGTGTCAAGATGCAGGGCCGCTGAATGAGTGGCAGCACTTGATCATTGGAGGTCCACTATAAGCCTGTTTATAAAGCATCTCTGTTTTATCCCGTATACATTCTCGTCAAACAAAAGTATCACATGGGAGACCTATTCAATTGTTTACTGCTCTTATTTTTTTACATACTGCAGAGTGGAAAGTGATCGTTGTAGTTTTATTGTTGGTGCTTTCTATCGGCCTCCTGTTTTTGAACCGAATGTTATGCGTCAGCTGAGAAAAATTGCCTGCACTTTTTCTAAAGAGTGTGTTGTTCTTGCTGGTGACTTTAATTTGCCGGATGCTACGTGGAATAACGGTAACTGTCTTAAAATCTAATGCAGCGACATATTGTGAATTGAAAACGTTGACTGATGTGCTCGGCCTCGTGCAGTATGTTTCAAGCCCTACGCGAGGTGACAACATTTTGGATTTGTTGTTCTGTAATACCCCTGATGTCATTAATGAGACACACGTTATTCCCGGTATAAGTGATCGCAACGCTGTCATCGCAAAGCTAACCAGATCTCCTGTAAATGCAAAGAAATGCGAATCTAGGAGAATCTTCTTTTACAGTAAAGCAAACTATGAGCAAATATAAGCGGAACTAGGGCATCAATTTCTGTCATTTGAATGCAGTGCAGACGAAGCAACTGTTGAGCAGCTATGGCGAGTGTTTAAGGAACGCATTACTGGGCTCATTCGGTGCCACGTTCTCAAGCAATAAACTAAGCAAAAGGAAGAAACCTTGGATTAATGGACATCTTATTCAGCTTATCAAAAAGCGCAAGAGGGCCTTCTCCCGATACTGCCAAAATAAATCCCCTGAAAATTTTAATAAAATGAGATTTGACAGCACTTTATAAAATTAAACTGAAAGAAGCCAGGAAAAAGTATTTTAAGAGTCTGGCCACTGACTTTCCTTATAAGAAGAGGTTTTGGAAGTATATGAGACGATGTGGTAGTGAGAAGGTTAGCCCACCAAATCTACGTTACGGTGGCGAGATTGTAACTGAGGATAGGGATAAAGCCACACTTTTCAACGACTTTTTTAAATGGGTTTTCCGCCCTCCTACACAATTGTCGCGAATAAAAAAGAACAATGTTTGCCTATGGGTGAGATGGAGCTTTCATTCAATGGCAAGTTGTTACAGCGCATTGACGAAAGTAAAGCAACTGGCCCAGATGGCATATCACTAAGAGTTTTAAGACACTGCTCTGAGGCAGTAGCTCGCTACCTTTATGTTATATACAAAAAATCACTCGATGAAGGCTAGCTTCCTGACGACTGGAAGGTAGCTAATGTAGTGCCCGTTTTCAAAAGTGGCTCTAAATCAGATGTATCCAATTACAGACCAATTTCTCTGACGCCGATTTGTTGCAAACTACTTGAACATGTTCTTTTTTCTGCTTTAATGAAGCACCAGACTTCAATTGATTTTTTTAATCCTAAACAACATGGGTTTAGACAGGGTTTTTCATGTACAACCCAATTAATTGAATTCTATCATGATATAGCATCGGCAATAGATAATAGAGGACAGATTGATTCAGAAAGGCATTCGTATGGTATCACACTCGGTTCTCATACAAAAACTGCAGAACTTGAACATTGACCAAACCATTTGCCGATGGATTACGGACTATTTAACTTCAAGAAAACAGAAGGTTGTTCTGGGTGGATCATGTTCATGCTTAGTTTCGGTGACATCAGGGGTACCCCAGGGTTCCGTCCTGGGCCCACTTCTCTTTCTTGTGTTTATTAATGATATTTCGGATACAATTAAGTGTCGTATTAGAATGTTTGCTGACGACTGTGTGTTGTATACTGAACTGACCGACCAAACGGATTCCACCAAGCTTCAGGATGACCTTAGTCACGTGGAGGTATGGTGTAAAAATAATGACATGGTACTAAACACTACTAAATGCGTTCACGTCAGTTTCACTAAAAGGGTCAATAGGTTTACAAATCAGTACATCTTAAACAATCAAGTTATTAGGAAAGAACACAAATACAAGTACTTGGGTGCCATGTTTTCTGAGGATGGGGGATGGTCTGAACACATTGGCAGCGTTCTCAGCAGAGCTGGAAAAGCCCTAGGCTTCTTACAAAGAAATCTTAAACATGTAACCAAGGAGGTTAAACAGGCCGCATATTATGCCTACGTTAGACCAATACTGGAATACGCCTGTCCTGTGTGGGATCAGTTTCAGAAAGTACATATTCGTGCACTTGAGCGCATTCAGTCGATCGCAGCAAGATTCGTTCTGGGGAAATATGACCGAACTGAAAGCTCCCGATGTATGAAGAGAGATCTTAATTCCCAGCTAGCACACAAAGGATTTCAGACGTCTTCGAGACGGATATCCGAGACGTTAACGACGTCTCAGAGACGGCACGCGTAAGAAGTTTTGGTCTAGAAGACGTCGTATATCTCGTCTAATGTCCGTCTTGTTGCCCATAAACGAGACGTTTCCTGAACGTCTTTGAAACGTCTTCAAAAAGCTGGTCTTTTCGACTGCTTGGGGGAGCCTCCAATAATCCCATTTACCGGGATTTCTGAATCCGTTTAAAGACTTACCAAAGACGTCATCAAAAAGCTGGTCTTTTCGACGGCTTGGGGGAGCCTCCAATAATCCCATTTACAGGGATTTCTGAATCTGTTTAAAGACTTACCAAAGACGTCATCAAAAAGCTGTTCCTGAAATGTTAGCCGTAATCTGAAAAAGAAGCAGGAATAGTGCTCGGGAACGGGGCGCGCCCACCAAAATTTTGATCTGGTTACCACCCTCAGAATGTAAGCTAACGCCTGAGGGGTACAAATAACCACAAAACATTTTTTTGCACCCCTCAGGCATTAACTCCGTGGTTCTGAAGGTGTCAACGGGATCATAATTTTGGGGGGCACCACCATCCGCGGACGCCGTCCCTGCCTTTGTGGTAGTAGCTGCGACCTGCTATGTTATCAGCAGCACCATAATCTTTTCGATGCTGCAGAGTGGGGGGTAGTGCCAGCAGAATACTTTCGTAGTTACATCCTAGGAAGAAGTCCTGGCATCGCAGTTGCCTGGAATTCTTTTTTTTTCGTGGTTAAAGGCATCAGCACTGAGTGCAACAGAGCAAAAATAGTGCAGTAAGGTAGGTACACAGTTCGCAACAAGGCTTCATCAGTCTTAGCATTTAAGTCAAAATTGGCTCTCATGAATACAAAAATCAATCTAGCATGTAATTTGTTGAGTATGAAGCAAATCTACCAAAAATAGTAATGACATTACTATATCTTTCTGCAGTGAAGGATAGACAGTTTCATGGCAAGCGGCCTAGCAAGGAGGCCTCTGTGCCAATGATCACGCAGTCGAAACACTGCTACATCATCATTTTATTGAGAAACTAACTTGTGCAAGTTCAAAAAAGAAGAAAATGAGAAATGCCAGAAAAACAAAACAACAAATATTCAAGAGCAACTGCAGAAGAAATACTTTAAATATATTTGGAACTTATTAAACACTAGAGGCTCACAAAAGAGCACTAGTAGTCACACAATAATCAACAGCCAAACGACTATGCGCTTTTCACCATGAGAGCAGCGCATCCGGTTATATGAGCAGAGACAGAACAATGGCTGACTGTGTGACAGCCGCTTTCAATCACGTTATGCAGTATCTTCACCGCATAAAATCAAGGAATATAAACACAAGAACTCAAATATGACTCAGACATCAAAGTGAAAATTTGTCTAGGACATCAGCTGATGTAATGAAGCAAACTTTAAAAGACAACCAAAAATATCAATCAAGTGTCAACGAATATTGACCAAAGTGACCTTCAAAGAAATTAGCGCATGAAATATTAACAAAATCGGTATAATGAGCAAGGTCGCAATGCAGCGCACAATCTCTCACAGCGAGCAACGTTACATCGGGGCAACCTCCATTTCATAATGAAGCTACATACGTGCTCGAAGTTGAATACAGTGGAGACAGCATTGAGGCGACGAAAAAGAAAAAAAGAAGCAATATTCTCAATTACATATACAAAATACAGATGTGGCTCTCTACAAAGCACTGTATTACGCACATATATGCAAATCTGACATGAACGGAGATCAAACTGGCAAGCATCAGTTGGAAGCCAAAAAAGAAAAAAAAAAGATTTTGGCACCCAGCACATGAAGCTATTCCTAAAAGGGACTTCAAATAACCATCAGGTCTACATGTGCAGGATTAAACTGAGAGTCTTCGAATTTCGCCCTGTTTCACATTTAAGGAAAACACTGTTACCTTATACCTAGTCATTAAACAAAACACTTCGAACAGCCAACTCCTTTGAGAATGCAACCTCCACCAAACGCGCAACCAGTTCACGTTCACGCTCATCAAAAACTAGTTCTAGTGTCCAGGCTTAGTGCAGCTGGTGAATACGATGCTACTGGCATCATATGACACGCTGAAACCGCCGTCGCGGAAATGCTTTCAATGTAGAACCTCGGTGGGGCCGTGGTAGAACACAGTTGGTGCCCTATCAGGTTATCCGTACAACCGCCGATTAAACCGCATGTATTCCTGCAAACGAAAAAAAAAATGGGGCCGCTATTTTCTGTAAAGCTGTTCTACAACTGTGCTTTGAGGAACGAAATTTGAAATGCATCTCTGTCATAGACTGCGCCCTTTACAGGAAGTGTTCATAATATCCTGCAACTTGCAATAGATAAACACTCGAAATGAATTATCCTCGAATGCCTGGTACTTCTGCACTGCTGCCTGCACCATATATATATATATATATATATATATATATATATATATATATATATATATATATATATATATATATATATATATATATATATATAAATTTAACGAAGCAACAAACTATGAAGCCTAGGAAAACTTAGGAGAAGTTATTGGGGTTCTTAATTGTAGTATTATACTTGTGAAGAAGGAAGGAATTTAGGCGGACGAAAAGACAAACCTGCCTTCTGTGGGAACCGAACCAACGACCTTCGGATAAGGCGTCCGATGATCTACCGCTGAGCTACGAAGGCGGTCGTCTCCACCCCCACCCCCCGTCCCTTTTATCGGGTCTATGTGCACATACAATCTAACACTCACAGGATTGTATGTACCTATGTACATATATACGAAGGTCAGCGAGTTCCGCCGAAGCTTGGACGCTCGTGCTAGATGCCCAGCGATGAAAAGGAAGAGAAGAAAGAAGTCAGGATACAACAGCCGGCCTGCGGCAAAGGCGCTGTGTCTATGTCTCTATCATTTACAATATACAGTGGTGTTCGGGCCATCTCCGCAGGAAACTTGGTGCATCTCCTGATGCTACCACCGCCGAATAGTATGGCACTCGTGAACGTTAAACTGCACATTACTGACTCGTAGTTTATTTTGGACGCATTCCCATACACAGCATGTAGAAATCGGGTGACACACATGCTTCACACTTAGACTGTGAGAATATTCTTCGAGGCGTGCTTACGTGCTCACTGCGCACTCGGTATGAAAGGGTCCCTGCAACACTTTTCGAACGCACGGAGCAAACGGTGCCAATCAATCGTTGAGGCTTCTGTGAACGTGTGAGCCAAATGTTATGGTGCTGCAAGCAGCAGTGGATTTGCAGTTTCATTTTAAATATATCATGCAATCGCCTGCAATTGTTCCAACAACTGACGTCACTAGCAGCACCGACCAACGACTTGCCTGCTCTTCTTTCAACAAGTAACGTCACTGGCGCCAACTTCTAGGTCCCTTCGCTCACCTCGGTCTTTTTAAAGGCAGGCACTCAGATTGCCTTTATTTCTTTAATGCAAAATGAACAAATATATATAGGCAAATGAGTTCTGCGGAAACCCGGAAGGGTGGGTAACGTTTTCCTTGTGCTACAAAACGGGTGGCTGCTAATTTTTCCTTTCATGAACAAATATATAATTGCAGACTACCTTTCCGTGACCGTAAGTTCAGCCAGTGATATATCTGCCTCGAAAAAAGTAGTCGACGGCCTAGTGACATTTGTTGGAACGAAGAGCATTGTTAATTACAGCTGTGTTTGAAACCAAATAAAAAATTCCCTGGTGCACGCAGCTCAATAATACTTGGCTCACACGTTCACAACAACCTCCACGACTGTTAGGCATCGTTTGGCATCGAGATTCCAAATGTCGCAGGGCTCCTTTATTAAATGGGACCTTCAAGGTCGCGCGATCTACGCGTGCACAGTGACTGCGCATCACATCTGTGCATAGCATCAACAAATTTTCGCTGTGGCTTCGATTTCGCCTGCACAAAACTGCCTTCCATGGCCAGATAATAGTGAATTTAGCACAATGCAACGAAATATGGCTCATTTGGGGTAGCGAATATGTCACGGGGTAGGAGGAAAACGTCAAACGTTCTGCTGAAAACTGTTGAATGGCACCGTGGCTTTGATTTGACGATATAGGTATAGGCATGCACAGCTGGATCCCGGCACCGGACAAGCTGGCGGCGCCCGTACTAAATAATAAAAATAAACAAAATACGTCCAAACGTTCCTGTATAAGTCGTCGTAACACGCCGCTCACCCATAGCCCGACGTACTAATTTAGTTCGCCGTTCGTCGCCTTATCATCACTGTCCTACGCTATCAGCCCAGCAACATGGTTCAAGTCTTCACTCCCCAGTCCGTACCACGTGAAACACTGGACAGCTTATGGCATACCAAAAATCTACTGTACACAACAGCGTCCCTGTAACACCACTGTGGAACCAGATAACAGGTCGTGTAATTATTTTGGTATTTGCGGTCTGCAAGAATAACGAACCCCAAATGCAGAAAACCGCAACAGCGTGGACAATGAGAAATAATAATAACGAACATTCGCAAACGAGTCACATGCCTCTGACAAAGTTTAAATATGACCGAGAACGAGCACAACGACACTCGTGCTCATATGAATGCTGAGCTGCGAGAAGTCATTCCACCACCATAAGACGTCATGATTGCCTGCTTCAGTTCTGCTGACATGCCACAATAAACAATGCGCGATTTTCACATCCACATCACATGCACGTAAATTTCGCAGCTCATTACAGGTGATTTTAACGCTCACCACCCTATTTGGGGAAGCTCCAAAGTTAACGCCACAGGCAGGCGGCTGGCTTCGCTCGTGTCCGATCATGACCTGTGCTTGCTTAACGATGGGAGCCCTACGTTTTTACGAGGCGCAACGTACAGCAGCTGTTTGGACTTGACATTTGTGTCACGTCGCTTTGCCTCACGCGTTAATTGGTTTTTAGACATCGAGACACATGGGAGTGACCATATACCCAGTTACGTCAACATCAAAGGTCTGGCTGGATGTAATCCTTCTAACACAATCCAGAGGATTGATTGGACTGCGTTCAAGACGAACGTCGAAGACGCTTGTCGCAGCGGCCTCCCGTCAGGTCTAGAGCAAGCTATAAAGGAAGCGGTACAGACGGCGATGCGCACACTGACGTGCTCCCCGAAGCGCTCGGAAACGGACGTAGAGTTGGAACGACTCCGTACGATTCGTCGACGTGCCGAGCGAAGATATACACGGACAAATTCCGTACACGATCTAAGGACAGCCAGGCGCATGCAAAAGAAGATACAGCATCGCATAGATAAACTTGAGTCTCAGCGGTGGGTAAGGTTCTGTGAGTCTCTGGACCCCCGGAAACCTTTATCGCAAATCTGGAGAACAGTACGAGGTCTGCGTACGCTTCCTGAGCAGCGGTTTCCTTTCAAAGCTTTAGCGCTTTACCAAGGTCGACGGGATATCGAAGTAGCTGAAGATTTTTGCAAGAAGATTGTCGGCAATGCAGCTTGCACAGGAGTCCTTGCTACGCAGAACACTCCACAGTCACTGGACTCACGCATGGACCTGCCCTTTACCATTGAGGAGCTGGATGCGGCCCTTGTGTTGTGCAATCGTTCGTCATCACCTGGCCCAGATGGCATCTCCTACAGGATCTTATGCAACCTAGGTGAGCAGGCGCAGAAAGCTTTGTTGGAAATGTTCAATAACTCATGGCGAGACGGACATGTCCCCCAAGAATGGAAAACGAGCCGATTGGTTCCGCTCCTAAAACCTGGGAAATCGCCTCTAGAGCTCTCGTCATACCGCCCAATAGCGCTAGCTAGCTGTGTAGGGAAGCTGATGGACCGCATGATCCTCGCCAGACTGGAGTGGTTCCTAGAGCGCTACGAGGTTTATCCAAGTGCCATGGCCGGTTTTCGACGCGTTCGTTGCTCTATCGACAACGTTGTTGACCTCGTAACGTACGTCCAACACCAGAAATTGAGCAGGCGATTAACCGCGGCACTATTTTTGGATATAAAAGGAGCTTACGACAACGTTTCTCACGAGGCCATACTCGACGCCCTTGAGTCCGTCGGTCTTGGTGGCCGAGCGTACCGCTGGATTCGTGCCTACCTACAGATGACATCCTTCTTTGTGCAAACCGACGATGGGCCAACCTCTCAGCACTGCACACACCGTGGAGTTCCTCAAGGGGGCGTCTTGAGCCCCACGTTGTTCAATTTGGTTCTGATTGGTCTCGTGGAACGCATACCAGGTTGTGTACAGATATCGATTTATGCTGACGACATCTGTGTTTGGACGTCAGGCGTAACACGTCCTCAGATACGCGCGAGGCTCCAAAAAGCCGCGACTTCGATATCGGCATACCTTAATGAACAAGGCCTTGAAATTTCGCCTGAAAAATCGGCGCTGGTCGCTTTCACTCGAAAGCCAATGACAGCCTATGCCATCTCTATCAAGGGGCAAAATATTTGTTACGCTAGGACGCACAGGTTCCTGGGAGTAACCATCGATGGGGACCTGTGCTGGAGTCCTCATGTGGCCGGTCTCAAGAAGCGCCTAACGGCCACCTCACAAGTTTTCCACTTCCTCGGAGGGAAAACGTGGGGTACGTCAGTGAACGCCATGTTGCACCTATACCGGACGCTCTTTCTCGGGTACTTGAGATACAGCTTGCCGGTGCTGACTGACACCTGTAAGGGTAACCTCGCACTCGAGAGCGTTCAGGGCCAGGCACTCAAGATCTGCCTTGGATTGCCACGCTGCACCTCAACAGCGGATACTATAGCAATGGCCAAAGACCTTCCTGCCACCACTCACATCACTTTGGAGGTGCTTAGGACACACATTCGACACCTAGCTCGTGCTCCTGCTCACCACCTTGCCTCGCTTCCAGAAGACCGGCCCGATGCCTCTTTTTGTAAGAGGATATCGGCATTCCGCGAGTGCCTCCCAAAGAATTATACTCCTGCTGAGAGACTTCCGACGCCTCCTTGGTGTTTGACCCGTCCAAAGGTCCGGCTGACAGTGCCAGGGATTCGGACGAAAGCGGAGCTCTCACCGCCGGCTTTAAAACAGCTGTCTCTACTAATGCTACATGAGGACTACAGGAATCATCTTCAGCTTTACACTGATGGCTCAACAGCAGCAGGCAGATCTGCAGGAGCTGTGACCTTCCCTGCCAAAGCAGTAGATGCACTGTTCAAGACGTCTCATGGCACAACATCGACAGCCGTGGAGCTTGAGGCACTACGCACCGCACTTTGCGTGATCGATGGAGAGCCACCACAGAAATGGGCCATCTTTACAGATTCCAAGTCAGCCCTTCAGTGCCTTTCATCGGCCTTACGTAGCGGGCCGCAAGACCAATTAGTGCTTCAAACACGACAGCTCTATCACCAATTAACTGACAAAGGCCATGACATCACGTTTCAGTGGCTACCAGGCCACTCTGGGATAATCGGCAACGAGCACGCAGATAATGCTGCGAAACGTGCCCACGAAATTGGAGTGCTGCAAGCCATCCCACTGTCAAGAACGGATGTAGTAAGAAAACTTCGCTCGCTTGCGCGTGACATGATTATAGCGCAGTGGAACACCCCTGGTCTTCTACATACCCGTCTACACCGCCTCGACCCATCACTACAACTTCGAGTTCCGCGTGGGCTTACCCGCTGTGAAACTACCGTACTTTGCCGCCTGTGGCTAGGCACGTCATTTACAAGAAGTTTCGGCTGTCGCATTGGACTGGAAGACAGTGCTGCCTGTGTTCACTGCGGCAACGAGGAAACAATTGTGCACGTCCTCTGCGATTGCCCTGGGTACTGCTCCCAGCGACAGACTCTCACCACAGAATTGTCACGCCTTGATGGTCGACCGCTGTCCGAGCAAACCATACTGGAATGCCGGACAGACAGTGTCTCGCAGCAGAAAGCTACGAAGGCTGTGCTCAAGTTTTTGCGCGCAACGGGCCTCATTAACCGCCTCTGACACACGCCGTGCTTGTGTGTGTGCGCGATTTGACCTCTCTCTTTCTCCCTTTATTATTTTCTTCCGTCCCTTTCTGTCTCCCTTCACCCCTTCCCCAGTGCAGGGTAGCGAACTGGATATTTTTTTTCCGGTTAACCTCCCTGCCTTCCGCCCATCATCTCTCTCTCTCTCTCTCTCTCGCAGCTCTGAACTGAAATCTCACGACTGCAATGCAACAGTGAAAGGACGCGCGGCATCGGTTGCCCTACAACGCGCGATATCACATGCATGTATTCGTCTGTGTAAGACACGAGTAAATTACTACTACCCGACATTGTTGTACATGCGCTGCACTCGCTACCCGTAACGACCAAATGACAGGATGGTGGGAACGAAGCCAATGCACTCGTTACTCACTAATCAGGCTGAACACGCACATAGACCTAAGAAAATTTCAGAATGCAGTCATACACGATGATCTGAATAATAAAACCACAGTTGCGTTGATTTGCGTTTAATGCGTCAACTTTCTTAGACCTTACATAGCATTAATCCTCCTTGTATCTGTCCAGACCGATTCGCCCTATCCACGGAACACATGAGTGATCTCACAGGCATCATGCTAAGCCATTCAAATGTGGTACTTACATTTATTTTCGGCGAGACGTAGTTATTGGTGTTACGGGATCCAGGCACAGAAGCGCCGGAATTGAACCAGGGTTAACATAAGGAGGAAAGTAGAAAGAACATATTGCCACCGCACAAACACACGCAGCAGTTGCAGCACGCTAACAGAATTTTCCCAGAAACGAAGGAAGAGCCGGCCGCCAACAACTTGACCACACTAACTCCACGACCAACCACGCAAACGAGCTTCCCTGCCTTTGCTTCGTGTCTCCGCGTGTTTGCGCCAGCCTGCGCCCTCTCGCCTCATCTCCCCGGTAACCGGCGAGAAGGAGCCAGACATTCTGGCGCCTCCCTCCCGGCCCCATTGCAGCTGGCGACACCTCGGCGCCGTGCATTGTGTCGACGCCCGCCGACGCTTTGGGGAGGGAGGGGGTGGGGGGCGGTATTCTTCCACGTCTGCTTACCGTCTTGCGTAGGACGTTTCGAAGACGGATTCATTGTCCCTTTGATGTCGCTGCCCCTTAGTTCGCGTGGCTGACGTCTCAAAGACGTCAGCCACGCGAACCAAGACGTTTAATCCCCCAATAAGACGTCTTTTTGGTCTTGTGTGCTAGCTGGGTTGGCAATACTTGCAAGATCGAAGACGTAATCTAAGACTGAGACTATTTTATTCATTCTATAATAAGAAAACAGGCATTAATCCTTCAGATTATTTAAAACCAGCACATTATCAATCCTCTCGTCATGACCACAAATTTAAAGTGTGGCCATACAACCCCAGAACTGATCTGTTTAAGCATACTTTTTTTCCACAAGCCATTGCCGAATGGAATATGTTATCAGCCGATTCAGTTGGCCGCAAGACTGCGGATTCATTCTATGAAACACTGTGCCCCCCGCGATAATGCCTAAGATGGCGCTGCGGGTAATGTTCCAAATAAAAAAAAAGAGTTGTCTGAATTAACATTTTTGTGCTTGTTCATTGTTTACCGTATATATTTTCGACGTAGATGCGGCATATATACAGTAATACGCCGTAATAGCTTAGCTAGCGGCTAGGGCTTGCGAAGATTCAGGTTGCGTGGTCAAGTTCTGGCAACAGCGGCCGTAATTCGATAAAGCCGAAATTTTAAAATAAGGGAACGCCGTTGCACTCATGTTTAGGCACGCACTAAACACCCCGGTGAAAACTACTCCAGAGCCTTCCACTACGGGGCGTGTGTCATAAACATATCGAGCTTTCGGCTCGTACCGCATAACAAAATTTGTACAGCAATAGGGCTGGTACATTTATTTGTAATTGCAGCTTTACATAGATACCAGTAAAGCTCTTCCGGTCGGACATCTGTCGTTAAAAGCATGTGGAATGGAATTCTGTGTCTGTTGTTCGTTTTCTTCATAATGCCTTCATTTGACAATTTTCGTATGGCCATGACGGTCTTTCCTGCACGATATTTCTGAACTAACATAAGCTCACGTTGTTGCGGCGCTACGGCTGTCTCTACTCTTTCTCTTGTTTTCCTTGAACCGTATTTCTGGGCCTCTCGCGTAATTATTGCGTTAGTCATGGTGACTAACTTCACGAATGAACACCTTCGTAGATATGGCTATAAACCAGTGACGAAGGTATCTGAAAAGCTCTACGGGAGCGGAACTGTCACGACACGTAAGCGTCGCAGTTGACTAGCAGTTTGGCTTAATTCTTCGTTACACCTTGTATGCTAAGGCTTTCTCTCCGGCTTACCTGTATACACACTTTTTTAGTTCTCTCTGTGTGGTTCCTTTTTGTGTACTGTTATGTGTCCACTTCCAATATCGCCGTGGCCGTAATCTATCGGCAGCACAACGTAGCGGTAAATCCGTTTGGCGCATGATTTTTCATGACTTTGCTACCAAAGTGCTGAGATAACGCTTAGAAATTGGTAATTTCCATGTCGTATACCGCTCCATTGAAGCTACATAGCATCCCAGTGTACTGAGTCGAAACTGAGCGCGGAAAGCTACAGCGCACAGCAGACGCAACGTCACCTTTCACGCGCTTCCCGAGCGCAGAAAGCCCACGGGTCCGGCGCAGCACTTTGCCGGCAAAAGCGCCACGCGGCAGCCGGCGCTTTGGCCACTCTTCCAGTATTCCTAGTCCACTCTACCGCGGCACTCGAAGAAAACTCGGTGAGTGCGGCTGCTGGGGCCTTCTCGTCGTTGGTCGGAGTACGTGGAGCGTATGGCGTTTCGCTGACGTCACATGGCTCTGGCAGTATATGTGGCACGAGCAAGCGAGAGCGCCGAAGCCGCACCGCG
>JABSTT010003307.1:0-29986 GCA_013339685.2 Hyalomma asiaticum
AAGCCCCGTGTGACACGTAGTAGACGTCTGCAAAGTTAACTGAAGGCACGTCATGGCTCGCTTTAACAAGTTGCCTCAAGCGAAGTACACTATAGCCACCTCCGGATACCTGGTTAATGTGAAATTGCGCTCGTGCATAGAGCGGTTACTTATCCTCCACCTCCATTCCTTCTCTTACCATTGAACACACTACTATAAGAGAGGAGTTTTTTTTTTTTTTTCTAAAAGAGCCAAATTATGAAACCGAAACTGGGCTAGATTTGACGGGAACTTAAAGTACACTTAGGTTTCTCTCATTGCAGTGGTAACTATAATCAAAACAGGTCAATTCCCGATTGTCACGTGGACTCATAGAATAAAGAAAAAAATGAGCCAAGTGCTGCATCTGCTCGAATCAAAGTGAGCCAGATCCACTCGAACATGCAGTGCTGTGTGTACTCGTAACCCAAACAACAAATACAGCCGCATCCAAGCTGTTCCACGTGTGCCAGTTGCTTTGCCATCGTGCTTCTGTTTGCCTCTTATCACTGACAGTACATCTCAAATGGAAGACGACGGAAATGAAGAGACCGGGGAGCGGTCCGTTCTTAGAAGGAGAAGTGATCCCAAAAGGCGCGTTTTTAGAGCCAGCAAAGACGCAACTTCCGAAGACGCAGGTCCATTCGGCCCATGCAGCATGCAACCAACGAAGACAAATTCGTGACGTTAATTTTGTCGCAATGTATTGCGACATTGCTCTTGTTCTGATATGCAGACCTTTTTCTGGGTATCCAATGCAAGCGTTAAAAAAAGTGGTTCATTCAGAATGAGCCAGTTCGCGTGTTACATATATATAAGATGCAAATCCAAACTTTACTCCTGGATTACGGTGATAGTGCGCTACATACATTTCAACTGCAATATAACTTCGAGATATTTTGGTGACATGAGTGCACTGGGAAAAAATTGTTGGAGCAGCCTCGACCATTTTGCCAGTAACAAACAAATGCGTTTTTCTCAGTTCTGCTTAATGTGAACCCTTGGCCCTTAAAAAAAAAGAAAAAGAAACGCCTCAAATATTTCTCCGGTGACTCGAAGTTCTATGCACTTCCTATATCGAACAAGCACGAGCGCGAGCATATGATTCGCCGATTTCGGCACCCCTTTTGTAGAACAAACCACGACCGTTGAGAGAGTAATTATTGTATACATAAGTAGGGGACTGTAGCACCGCCGTGGTGTTCATGGCGAATGCCGCCGCTGATCTTCGTTTTTCTTCGTGCTCGCGCTCGTGCTTGCACAGTAGAAGAATAGCCACCGTAACATATACGGCTTTCAGTCTTTTTTTCTTCCTGTGCTTGTAATTAGATAATCGGCACGAAGACGCCACGCAATATATGTGCAGTGGATGACTCAGTGCCGGCGAAAAACTAAGGATTCTTCCCAACAACTTATATAATACAGACACAAAATACAGGTGTGTGTGTGTGTGTGTGTGTGTGTGTGTGTGTGTGTGTGTGTGTGTGTGTGTGTGTGTGTGTGTGTGTGTGTGTGTGTCAATAGTCGCGCTGCACTATGTCGTTAAGATGCTATTCTTGTAAGGCTCACAGTAATACAGGCAGCGGCTTATGCAAATACAGGAGTGAACGGATTGTCCGCAAGCAGGATATAAACAAACTTGTGGACCCCAGCAGTTCCTGCAGCCGCCAACGGAGACGGGCACTGAAAGCTTAGTCATTGTGACTCCGTGCCGTATTGACCTTACAGACTACATTATTGACTAACTGAAAAATAAAATATCAGTATTGGAATTAAAATGCCCACTCTGCGCACGAGTTTGGATATCATTCATAAACATTTTGATATATTATACAATGTCGCACGTCGACCAAAATAATATGGTCAGCTTCTGAACAAAGACATTTGCAACAGAAAGCATTAAGCGTGCTAATTAGGTACATAAAGTTGAGAAACGACCAACAAGAAAACTATGAACAATGGCTCCTGGAGACGTGGATAGTATATTTTATAAGCGTTCTTGCAGTTTTGCCACACAGCGGGCCTATATGCGTATATTTCTTTTCATTCTTGCATAGCGCCACGAGGCGACTGAAGCGAAATAATAATTAATAGAACTAAACGGAACCCTCCTCCCCGTACTTGGCTGGCGCCAGTGGTCGACAGCTATATGCAGAGACAGACAAACGGTTAGGTAGAGGAGGAATAAACTTTATTTGAATGAAAGAGCCGACGGCAGACTCGTCCAAGGTGGGCGGCGTCGCTATAGTCCAGGACGCCGTGAGCCTGGGCTGATAGCTTGGCCCTGCTCACCATGCCTTCGCTGGTCTTGGAGCCTTCTCAGTTGGGCTTCCCACTGCTCGATGTTTGGTGCAGTGATAGGTGTTATCGACGGGTTTGCTGGACATTTTCACACCATATGGTACAGAGTATTTGCTGCAGAGCAGAAGGTTCAGATAGCTCGAGGGATACATGGAGTGCAGGAGTATTCCGTGAGGGAATGCGCTGGTCTGGAGTTTCCGGAACAACACCGTTTCCTCTCTTGTGAGTTTGGGGTGCGGGGTTGGGTAAGTCCTCCTTCCCAGTTTGTAGTGGCTTAGGATGTTTGTGTATCTTTTGGGGATGCTTGCCCCAGGGTCGACAAGGGAATGAGAATCTGGTGGGATAGCCCGGAGAATTCGAGCTCGGGCAGCGGCATGAGCCGCTAAACTACCCGCCAGAGATTCGTGTCCAGGTGCCCAGACAATGTACATATCTTGAATTGTAGCATGCTTTTTCAGAATATCCAATGCTTGTTTTGAAATGCGACCCATGTGGTAGTTTCGGTTAGGTATAGTGATGAAAAGTAAGAGGTTTGCAGGCATAAAATGGAACGAACTCGCTAAAGAAAGGGAAAATAGAGTGAAGAAGAAGAAGAAGAGGAAGAAGATGATGATCGATGCAGGAGGAGAAGAAGAAGAAGGAAAAGAAGGGAAACGGAATGCAGTTTCGGCAACAACTCAGTAAACCCAAGCGCCTGACGGATGGATGGATGGACAAAACTTTATTTTAAAGAACCTGCGAATTGGCGGCCTGGCCTAAGCCACCCGGGTGCTCGCGGTGAGGTTTAGCCTTTCCGCTGTCTCCCGGGCCTGCTGGATGGCCCAAACTTGGTCTTGCAGTTCTGAGCTGGCCAGCGCATCGCGCCAACGCTCAAGGAGGTCCGGGTTATTATGGGCAAGGATGTTCGGGATATGTGCGCATTTCCATAGGATATGTTCTATGTCTGCGTATTCACGTTTACATAGGCTACAACCAGAATAGGGGAATTGCTTGGGGTAAATGCGGTTGAGGTGTACTGGGTTTTGGTAGGTTCTTGTTTGGAGACGTCTCCAGTCTACTTCTTGTGACCTATCTAGCTTTTCGTGGGGTGGTGGGTGTGAGCAGCCTGTCCTTGTCATTTTGAGCTATGTCTGCACCCCCGGAGTTGAGAGATGGGTGTTCCCAGCCGCAGATAGTCAGTTCGCGCGCAGCGAGGGGTTCTCGTTGCTTTTATTCGCGCTGCTGTCCCAGCACGCAGTCTCGATCAACCCGTCCGCAGGACCCCAGATACAAGATAAAAACAGCGCGCGTGCACGTGCTGTTTTTTATCAAAGCTAGCCATCTGTATCGCGGCCTGCAGCTCTGTCTCCGCAGAGACACTGCAACCGCGGCTCATGTGCGAAATTCACTCCGTGGGACGCATCTGTGTATGGCCACCTGGCCGGACATAGGCCTATCTTTTCTTATCAAACGTACCGTGGGATGGCGAGCAGCTGAAAACTCGTTTTTCCTTTTTGTTGTTGTTACATGGTCCATACCATGTGGCACATTCTCATCGGCTCTTGAAGGTTTTCAAGCACCGCTCAAGACATCAGCAGCCCCGAAAGTTGGAAGTTGTCATATATACTCTTGACGCCACGTCAGGATATTAAACCGTCTCAATTAGTTTAAAGTAAAGGAGACCACGGACGCGTACGCACTCTCACGCACTCCCCATTCACACACACACACACACTCACACACAGCCAAGACCTCTTGATAAAATGGGAAGAAGTGTGGTTGGATCACAGGCGGAGAGCTCTCGTGTTCCCGCCTCGCCCCCTCTCTTGAGAAATTAAAAATTCTCTAACAAATCGGCGCACTCCACGGCCGCCGCTGCCGGACGTTCATGCTATTAGCTTCGCGGTGAAAATATTTCTCAAGTATTTCGTTAAGCGAACTTGAAAATTTTTTAACTCTATGCCATCATGACATTCAGACCCAATGAAGACAACGTCGTTTCATCACCGGTCAGCATAAGCTGGTATGCTATAGTACATGCGAGTACTAGTCATTGAATTCAGGGACAAGAAACAGTTCCACAAAACCATCATAAGGAACGTACGTCACTAGATGCCCATGAGGAAAATTGGAAGGTGGGTTATCACCAGCACCCCCGGGGGAGGGCCCGGCCCCTCCTTGAAAATTTCGGGGGCGGCTCGGACCTAGCCGCCCCCCTTCCCCGTAGTCGGCGCCTATACGTTGGATTAACATTGATTTGTGATTCACGAGCGTGAACCTCAATCGAACCATTCATGCACTTATTTCTTTCTTCTCTCATCGGCGCGCGGATCGAACATTCAGCTAACCCGTTTCTACACGTTATCGCACATTTGGCTTCACATAATCACCATCATGTACTGGCCTCGAGATCGACCTATAGAGGGCAGCACCGTCAAAGCGTTAGTGTGGATAGACGGTCGGCGGCGCGCATTGAAACGCACACAGTGACGCAACGTCGTGAGGGGTTTCACGCAACTGTTAGCTAAATGAAAGCGCTGACTGCGGTCAAATGGTTATAAAGACGTGCTCCAATGTCACGTTAGCGCTTGAAGCACGCAGAACATTCCTATTGCATGTGAAAAACGCGTAATCTGCCATTTCACGGGGCACATGCATCACCCAGCCTCACTGAGTTCCTCAGCGTTTCCGTCTCTCTTTTTTCTTTGGCCATAGTTGTGTTTTGTTTATAATGTTGACATTGGTGTTACGTGAGTGAAATATCGTTCAGTACTGAGTTCTCGCCAGTTTTTCCCAATTGGCTGCAGAAAAAAATGTGACTGCGTATTCCGTATTAGTTAGCAGTTTGTGAACCCTACACGACCGCTTACATGCATAATATCGGCATCTCTCTCCCTCTCTTTGCATTTCCCATGAAATATCAAGGCACTTAAACAGATCAATTAGTCAAGCTACGTGACTGCAACACCGCATGATCACCATCAGAATGTTTGGCACAAGGTTTTAAGTAAAACGTTTAATAGCGAAAAACATGGCTTTCTTCCCATGATTATAGTTGCGTGACTGCGACACGCAAAAGTTCCAATTAATTTAGGGAGGAAGACTTCGCTCACTCTCACTTGGCAACCTATTTAGTCTTAGCTCAATTGAGCTAAGAATTGAGCTTGCTTAATTAGGGCTGTCAACCTAATCATACTTGACTTAGCCTAATTGTACTTGACTTAATTAGTCTCGGCTTGACTATTGCTTGGTTTAACTAGTTTTAATTGAGCTTGACCTAATTAGTACCAGTTAGACTGACCATAAATAGTATTAGACCCTAATTCACTTCGCATAATTAATCTTGACTAGGTTTATCACAACTAGTTTTAGCTTATGGTTTAATTAGGTATGATCCAATTAGTCTTCGTTTAATTGGACTTGGCTTATCTTAAGTAATTAGCCTCAAGTATGCTTGCCTTATTTGGCTACGCTTAGCTGGGCCCGCGATGCACACGGGCTATAGGAGGCGCGCGAGGTGATCCATGATGGCGGGCCGAAGGAGTATCGCGGAGGTGTCGACAGCGCGCCCGTGTCATAGCACGCCAGGCTCTTGTTTTTACCGTCGCTCGTGTGTTCTTGTTTTTCCGAGTTTACTGTCGTCGGCTGCGAAGTGTCGCTGACTTTTACGAAGCATATTTTTCTTAGAGAGAATTTGGAGGCCCTTAATATTAATTACGAGAAAAGAATAATCCAGTGCCTAGTCGAAGGGGAAGTTTTGAACGCCGGCCATCTAATTTGCTGCCGCCTCAGGGCATGCAGTGTTCACGCTGTCGCGAATAAATTCGTCGCGAATGTCATTCGTGACAGATTTTTGCAAAGCGTCTTAAGACGTCCTATGTTCGGGAAAATTGGAGTTTACATTCGACGACAGCAGTCCGATCAAGGTACGTAGTCCGGGAGCTTGTTTTCGCATGTCGAAGCCGCAATGAACGCACGTTGCATGCTCTGCGTGATCGGTAGTAATAAGCCTCTAATATAAAATTCACGACTAGGGTAAATATAGACGAAGAGAAACGCTAAACGCGTGCACGGTTATGCAGCAGAGGTACTCGACGCGAAGGCTATCTAGAACAAATGTGCCTAGTGCGCGACACTTTCAGTTTAATCCAGCGAAAATACGTAGATGTCTGCAAATCCGACCTTGAAAGTAAGCATATAGGTCAGCTGGCGGGTTCGAAGACGTGCCTCATTGTGTCATTGTGCCGCAAAACTTTTTGTCTGCTTTAGCTTTACCTGAAGCTGAAAAAGAAAGCTAGGTGGTGAAGAATGGAGAGTACACGGCCCGATCCATGTTGTTATCACAGTGCGCTGAATTGGACAACTTGGATGATTTGAACGTGCATCGCACCATCTGTCTTATTTATGCATTATACTGCTAATGGCCCCACGCATGCTTTCACCAGTACATCTTGTCATTTTTATCTGCATTATGTGGTGAAAGCTACAAGTTCGCATTATTTTTACGAAGGCTCTTGCATTATTCCTGCTATTTTGTGTGCGCGATACAAGGGAAGTGTTGAAGGGCGGGCCATGCCAGCATGTTTCAGCGTGGACAATTAAAAAAAGAAAGGCTTACGAGGACACGATAACAGCTATTCAGCACTACATTAAAATATTTTTTTTCCTACAGAAACCTACCAAACACAACTGTATTTTTGGCCGGAAATGAAACCACACTAGCTTCGAACATATCAAGTTAGTGCTGGTGCTTGTAAAGCCTTATTTGCAAACTGATCACGCCGCAGTATTTTTTAGTCGACCTAGTGATAATGTACCGTAGATAGGAGCTGCCAACAAAATAGAAACGCTCCCGCACGTGCACAGCCACACGGTGAAACCGCGCGCCAATACGAATACTCCATTAAGTGTGTCTCCCGCCAGCCACTAGGGCGGCAAGACCATCTGTGTGCATCTCGACGCGCGGCTCGGCGTTTTCTTACGTAGACCGTCGCAACGAATAAACAGCTTCGCTGTTAAAATGTGCGCTACTTTCCTTCGTGCTAACGGCGCCATAATAACGCTCAACTTATTTTAAACGCCGGGCTGCCGTGTCATGCTATGATCCTCGTGCAATTCGCTGTTTATTCCTTTTTGGCGAACAGTTTAAGCGCCTAAGTGCTAGAGTTCACTTGTGAGGGGGATAAATTGAGCGTAGTGGTACCATTACTGTACAATTAGAGGACGTCTTAAGAACAATGAAGGTTCTCACGGAACGGCTAAATGATTTCCGAGCTATTATACGAAGTACGTCGTGACATAAATGCATGTGTCAAATTATTATTTTTGTCTACCACTGGCAGATATTTGTGTCAGCTCATATCACCTCATTTGTCACGGCAAATGCGCTTTTTCGTATGCTTTGCAGCAGCTAAACTGAAATAGTTGTGCCGGACCGAGCGTGTGCCGATGACATGGCACGCTCTCGACGCACGCACTCAGTGATCCTAACAAATAGGAAAGACTGCAGCGCAAGGCCAAATAATGTGTAGTATTTGGCCTTGGGGGGCTTGTTTATCAATTAATTCTGCAGGCGTTAGTTCAATATCCCACTACTGTCGAACTGTGTTTGCAATTTAGAGGCAAGGCATTGCACGTTATTGTGCTATGCAGCATCGCTCAAAATAATTCACGATATTTATTTATGAATATGCAAAGAAAAGCGTATGCAAATGGACAATCACTCGAGTTATGTATAATGGCACACAAATTTGATGCAATTTTGAGTGGAAAGCTCAATGAAAGACTCTTGCAGAGGCTTTCTGTATTTAGAAAGATCGAAAGTGAATCCAGGCTTAAAGGAGTACTGACACGATTTTGCGGTGGCGCAAAATATACATTTTTCGTTTTCTAGCCACGTATTGTTAACGCCCTCCGCACACGGAAGCCAGGAAACACGTACAAAATATTTTAGTTTGGTTTTAAAGTTTTCGTCGCCCAGCACTGCAAGCCAGCCCCAGCGCAATGGACACTACGATGACGTATGAGCACAGGGTATTAAAAATCGCCGAAATCGCTGTCAGAGTGACTGGACGACCGTGAAATTGTCGTTGTTTGCGTGCCCCACGTATAATTCACCATAGACGACACAGTTGCAGTGACCCTATCACGAATTGCTGTCCCTACGTGACTCAGACGTACGTCCGACCATGTTGACACGTCACTAGGAAACCGCCCCCTCGAAATCGAAACCGAAAGTCAGCTTTTAAGGGAGCCGTATTAAAGATATATTCATTGCCTTGCGAGGCACGATGACACTCTTTTGGGGGTTCTCCACGCCAGTGCTTTCATTTACAGCAACACTACGAGAATGTCAAAAATTCGTGTCAGTACTCCTTTAAGGAAGTGCTCCATAGCTTATTTATAACGCTAACAGCTACCAAAGTGCTGAAACCGCATTAATGAATGATGACGCACAGAAGGCAGTAGTTAACCTTTCACGTGCCAAATGTTCTATAACAGGAAGAATGATTTTTTATTAGCTTAATATGCTATGCATTTTATAGTTTTTGTTCTCACGTGCTCACTGTAATGGAAGTAGTAGCAGTCAACTTTTATTGACATATTTAAATGTTTGAAAACGGGCATATCTGGGGCTCTGCTACTACTAATCCTTGCATATGAAAGGCTTTAAATAATTTTACAATGAACAAAGTAGGACCAAAATATGGGCAGATGGTAGATGATACAACTTAAAAAGCAGCAGTCGGCAACAAGGGCCGACGTACCGCGCGCGTCGATGTTACTCCGCCAGACAATTACAGAAGCAAACGAAAAAATGGCAGATCCCACGTGCAGTGGGAATCAAGGAAATGCGAAGCACGCATCGGGAACGTAAAATGGACATGCATTGTTGTCTCGCTATACCGTTTTTGGTACATACGAAGTTAACGGCCGCAAGAGCAGCAAGACTGTGGCATGTAAACCATGCCGCTCATGACACACATATCATGATTGTAATGTTATGAGCTGTCATTTATGTTTGTCATGCAGTCGTGTTGTGCGATAGCAATTTTGATATAGATCCCATTAACAAAACGCGTGGCATGTAATCATGCCGCTCATGACATCCATGTCATAATTTTCATGTTATGACCTCTCATTTGTGGTAGTCATGCAGTCATGTTGTGCCATACCAATTTTCGTATACATCCAATTAACGAAACGGCCAGGATAGCACCGAGACCGTCGTTTATGTTCGTCATGCAGTCATGTTGTGCCAACCAATTTTCGTGTACACCCAATTAACGAAACGGCCAGAAGATCACAAAGACCGTGGCGTGTAAATCATGCTGCTCATGACATACATGTCATGGTTCTCACGTAATGCCGTGTCATTTATGTTCGTCATACAGTCATGTTGCGGCATACCAATTTTCGTGTACATCCAATTAACGAAACGGCCAGGAGAGCACCAAGACCCTGGCATGTAAATCATGCCGCTCATGACATGCATGTCATGATTCTCATGTAATGCCGTGTCATTTATGTTCGCCACGCAGTCATGTTGTGCCATACCAGTTTTCGTATACATCCCATTAACGAAACGGCCAGGAGAGCACCAAGACCGTGGCATGTAAATCATGCCGCTTATGACATGCATTACATGATTCTCATGTAATGCCGTGTCATTTATTTTCACCACGCAGTCATGTTGTGCCATACCAGTTTTCGTATATATACATCCCATTAACGAAACGGCCAGGAGAGCACCAAGACCGTGGCGTAAATCATGCTGCTCATGACATGCATGTCATGATTCTCATGTTATGCCGAGTCATTTATGTTCGTCACGCAGTCATGTTGTGCCATGCCAATTTTCGTGTACATCCAATTAACGAAACGGCCAGGAGAGCACCAAGACCGTGGCATGCAAATCATGCCGCTCATGACATGCATGTCATGATTCTCATGTTATGCCGTGTCATTTATGTTCGTCATGCAGTAATGTTGCGGCATACCAATTTTCGTATACGTCCCATTAATGAAACGGCTAAGAGAGCACAAAATCGTAGGCGGCTAGATAGATGGCTACAGGAGGGGCCTTATGCACCCAGGTGCATAAGCCCCCTCCTGCAATGCAACCACCCCCACGCTAGCCTTACCCACATTCTCCTCGAATGCCCGGCGGACCCTCACCCGCGGGGCCCGGAGCTTCTGACCATCTGGTAGCAAGGAGACCCTGCAGCGCTCGATGGGCCCGGTCAGGCAGATCGCCACTGACCAGACCGCCTACGCCATGGAGCTCCACGAACTCATGAACGTGCAGTGCAGTACAGTGGGGCAGGGGGATCGTGCAGGGACCCAGGGATCCCCTGGTCAATATAGTTGTCCCTCTCTCTATCATCGCTACCATTTAACTCTGTGCATTCAGAAAATCATAGTTCGATGTATGGCTTTGCATGAAGCTACAGACTAATTCTAATCAACAAAGCAGAAAAAAAAGCTATGATCCCCCTACCATATACTGTACTATCAGTGCACAGAATTTTTTTCTTCTCACCACTACCAATCTATCTTAACAAAGAATGCCTCGTATTAGCTTAGCCTGCACACAAATGAATTGAAGGGCATTCTTTTCCAAACCTTTCATTACCAATGAAACATCTCAAATACAGGCCATTAAATTCATTTTGCTGCATTCAAAAGCAACAAGCGTTTTACCGCAAGCCAAAGTATAGACCAACATGACATTCATTCTTCCTGCACCGATTATTTCTGGGGATTCACATCGCAAAACCATGATACAAGAAATGCGGTAGTGGAGGACTCCATAAGTTTCGACCACCTGGGGTTCTTTAACGTGCACAGACATCACACAGGTCTCGACATTTCGCCTCCATCGAAATGCAGCCTTCGCAGCCGGTATTCGATCCAGCTACCTTCGGATCAGCAGCTAAGTGCCACAGCCACTAGACCACCATGGCGGGGCTCATTTAAATTAGCAGCCACTGTTGGGAGCTTACACAACCAGGCTCCAATACTGCAACATATTAAAGAGTATTGACAAAATCCCTGTATCTTTTCTCAGTTGCAACACGCTGCTAATGGCCCATTTATCATGCATGAAAACCCCCTTTGCTTCAGATGTGCGATAATTAAATTATCAAGACGTTTTTATGGCACGCAGTTTCAGTTTCAGGATGTGTCAAAAAGGTAGGATTTTGAGAAAACGCAACCGGCCACACGAGCATGCCAAATTGAAGAGAGCACCACATCTGCACATGCTTGCAACTGAACGTGCGGGCATAAGTCTACAAAGCAACTTACTTTCAACATAGTGCTGCACTGTCTGGTGAACAGAAAGTGGGGAGACAAAAGAACAAAAATGTAGGGCCTCAACAACAGAACTCACCCTCTCGCACATGAGCAAGTAGCTTGGCAGACTGGCAGTGGTAGCCAACACAAACTGGTGATGCAATTGGTTATTTAAAAAAAAAATACTGTTAATGATCTCGCAAACCCTTGTTGGACTACACATACCTCAAAAACTATTTGAAATATTTTACAGGCTGTACTTGCCATTGATATTTCAGACAATGCATGTGTGTCTGCACAAATCTATCTTCCAAGTTATCTGGCTCCCAAAATTTTATATCTGGAGCCCTTTAAAATTAACTGGCATTACATGGAGTTCTGAATATTAACTGCTAAAACTGGGGGACACAGAATCCAAGACACCAATCTTGAAGTTGAACCTTAAGGAATGCATTTTTAAAGTCATTGTCCATTAGCATTGCCCAGCAGCATCAGCCAACTCACCATATTAATGAAATGTAATGCTAGCTGAAATATGTTTCATGTTTATAGAAGCGTCAAGAAGTTTAATGTTACATACCAATATTTTGGCCATGTAGTTGAGCGCATTGCATGAATTTCACGCTGCATGCTTCGTAACACCATGTCAAATTGATTTCCTGTGGTTTCACTGGCACTTCAAGGCAGACACTTGAAGCTGACATGCACAGTTCAATTAGTCTGCATTACACACTTGTTTAGAAAAAGATGAAATGCAAGCTTCATACACTGGACTTTCATATACTTTCACATTCCCAAACTGCAAGAAAAATGACCAAGATACACAGCATAAACCAGACAACCAAAACAACTCGTTATGGCTGTGCCATCTTTAGTGAATTTTTTAACAGAAAATGCCAATGACAGAACTCAAGAGGTATTGCTGCCCACTCAATACTTAGCATGGCCAGAATGTTTCTTCTCTTCATCATCTGAGTCGTTCTCAGATTTCTGAAAGCAAAAAGATGACTGACACTGTACTGCTGACCTAGAACTCTGACAACTTTTATTGAGCCACAAAAATACACCCACAAACGCAGAGCACAACCCACTAATGCAAAGTATGATTGTCAGCTCTTACTTTTCGTGTGAATTCAAGCTGTCGCATTGTGCATGTTGTACTGTGAACCCCAATGCATCACTGTAATCCCCAATGCACAGACATTTTGGGACAGGCCTCGCAAATGTACACTGGTTAGATGCATGATCAAGATGTACACAATACTTGTATACAAAAAGAAAAAAATACTCTAGCACTCCACATCACAGTGAACATAGAAAATAATGTGTCCATTATCTACTACAGATTTACACAGGATTTTATCTTAACACTTTCAGAAATTAAAACCATAGCCCTGACTGGAAAATTAAACATCTGAAACACACACAAAGATGCCAGTTACATATTCATCTTCAACACAAAACAGGAGCTGTGCCAAATCATCAAGGTCCTGGTCACATGAATATGCAGCATGACAGCTCATGTTTCCATCCTCCATCAGAGCTGTGTGGAAGTGCTGCAGGTTTCTTTAAAGACAAACATTCTAGTGGAGTGGACTTTGACAAGTGCTTGGCAAACTTGGACTGACTGGCTACAGGAAACTGAATGGAGGTGTAGGTTTCTCAACCAAGGGACCACCAAACTTCTGCAAGCGGCGAGACATCAGTTCCGCTTTTCACGCCTGCTACTCTCCTGGAATGGGACAAAGGGGGGGGGGGGGGGGGCATCATTAAGGAAACAACAATGTGCAAGAAGCGGTGCAGGTGCCCATACTAAGAGCCAACAAAGGGCGAGGGTGAGAAGGGAATGGAAGTGCAGCAAATCAAGCAGGAAAGAAGGTGCACATGAAATGGAAAGGCATGGCTGAGGCAAAATGCTGAGCACACAAGTCTCTTGTTTAGCAAGCTGCACTGCCTCACCTTATTTCCATTCCTCTGAGACTGCACAAGGTACAACAAACAAAAACCAACTCACAACCTTGAAGTGACAAGCTCAAAGAAGATAACTGCTTGGCTAAACATGTGCCAGAAAACTAAAAACATAGACTACTATCCCTACAGATGAAATGTACATTCTTACCTTCTGAGTCAGAATGATGAGCAGGCGTCTAAAGATGCTAATGAAGTCCAGGAAGAGGTCAACAGAGTGTCTGCAACAAAGAAAATGACTAAGTTGACACAAAGCAAATACTAGCAATAGCCAATATTCGAAGATCACAATGAAACTGGCTGCATACTCAATTAGTTTTCTAGTTTAAAATGTGACTTGCTTCATACCTGGTAAACTGATAATCCATCAGCACAAACCACAGAGCAAGAAACATTTTATGACAGCTGAAACCGCTGTCAGCACAAGCTCAGGTGGTTGACCACATAAAATCAATAGTATACGTTGATGAAGGCGCATGCAGAATTGGCCCTTGTGGCATATAACGCAAGCCACAGTGGGACAAAAAGGTGGCCGGACGGACGGCCAGTACGGCCAGGCAATGCAGTGCAGGCTTACTCTGAGCAGACAACAGAGGTGCTCCGAGCAGACGCTATCCCCAAGCAGACAAAATGCATCACTTATAACAGACAACACATGCACTCCACTCTGTGAGCACGCTTTTGGGATTTGTTTGTACAAACTAATGTATAACAGTAACAGTTCTTGGCAGTGCCATTTAGAGGGGCTTAGTAATAACGCATTTTAGTACCAGAGACCATTTGTAACCGCTTATAGTGCAAGACCAGCTATAATGCGGTTTTTTCTGACCCCCGTTTACCCTCCCATAGAACTTAATGTATATACATACCCATTGTACCGCTTATTGCTGCAGCTCTGCGAGATGAAAGACCAGCTATAATGCGGCTGTCGGGAAATCAGCGGACAATTGGGGTAGTGAGCAGGCTTCACAATCGAAGTGTGCTGCCCGAGAAGAGCGCAACGAATCGCCATGGAGGAGGAAAAAGCGCGGAACGAATGAACAAGGAGCAGAGGGAAGAAAAAAAAAAGCAGAGCGGCACGCCCTGCGAGGACAGGATTGACAAGGCGACTGAGAATGCTGCTACGGCCGTTTGTCAGCTCCAAACGCGCGCCCGCGATCGCATTGATGTCCGCTTTCCCGCTGTTTGTTTCCAGATTTTTTTTTTTTAAATCATTTCACGCGCACTGCCCTTGAATCACCCCTGCAAGCGCAATTTCTTGTGCACCCGATCCGTGTGTTGTCAGGGCAAGCATACCGTGCGGCGTGCCGCTCGTGACCTCATTAACTAGGCCTAACGAGCGCTACCTTTCCGGTGCTGCCTGCAGATAGAGCCGCGGGCGACTGTGGTTCATGGCGGCCGCATTTAAAACGCGGACGAATCACTTTGACAACGGAAGTGAATGCATGGATGGCAGGTGCGCCACTCTAATGGCGGTTTGCGGTCGCTATGTTTTTGACATCACGCACGCGTCATAGAAAACGAAGGATAGCGCGTGCAGCAACCAGTTCCCATTTCTGTGCAGTCTGGTTCCGCGGGAAGTCCGCATAAACGGCGACGTCGCTATAACACCTTTTCTTTTTCTTTTTTGGACAGCGAGGCTGCAGAAATCTTTGAAATATCCAGTTTTTTTTTTCTTTTTTTAAGCGGGTGAAAGCAGCTTGGTCGCGCGATTCAAATGTCTAACACGAGCCGCTACCTGCTCGGCAGTTTTTACACACGAGTAGACTTTGAAAAATGTTGTTTTGGTTATAGTGCGGTACCGCTTATAGTGCAGATATTCGCGATTCTGGCGGCTTGCGCTATAAGCGGTCTATGCTATACTGCTGGCATAGATAGGTAGGCTAGTAGGTTGCAAACAGAAGAATGGAACATCATTCCAGAGTACAAATAAACTATGAAGAGCAGACAAAGGCACCAAGAATGCCAGGAACTGAATTTGATTCCACAGAAAAACAAGCAGCATTCCTGCAATGCTACAGCAGGCATGCACAAGTACGAAGCCTGGATTGGCCAATGTAATATTTCCCACAGGGGAGGAAATTGAATACCGTATTCACTCAAATCTAACGCGCACCTTTTTTCCAATAAAATGGGTCCAAAAATCTTATGTGCGCTAGAATCGAGTGTGAACGAACGACACCGTTGCCATATCGCCGTCGGCATCAAAACGGCCGCCTCCTACGCACTCTGGGCACTGTCGAACGGTCACTGCCGAAAAACGAACTTGCCGGCGCGGTGGCCTTTGGTGCGCATAGCTTGTGTAGTTTCTATGCCGCCACCGGTCCCCACGTAACGACGCGACGATGCACATGATGCGTAGGCTGACGATACTCGCCGCGCCGGCCTGACCGTCTTGTGGCCAACCGAAGTCGCTACGTCGCCGATGCAATCTCTTGAGATGCCCAGTCGCAGCAGCTTTCGGTAGCATTCGAGGGTGGCCGTAATGGGAGAATAGAAGTTTCCCATCACCGCACGCAAAACGGTTCATCATCACATTTGTCTCATATCTGTGCTGGGCCTGAGCCTATCAGTCGTGCGCGCTGCATGACATCCGAGATTGCATCGCGGCAATCTCAGAGACCACGGCCCGACCATGCTTAGGCTTAGCTGCGCCAGCATGCGCAGCACGCATGGCAGCACGCGACAGCAGTCACGAGGGAACTGCGATAGCATAGCACGGAGGAATGCAGCACTGCGAGCAAATGATGTTACTGCCACTTGCATGCAGCTACGCCCGACAACGTGCGGCAGTTTTATCGGGACGCAGGGGTTATGAATTGGCGCACCAAACGTCTTCGAGACGCCACGCATCAAGTGAAGCGGCAAAGCCACAACGCGGCCATTCGTGGGACTGCAGGGGTTCAAAGTTAGCGGAGCGTTTATTATGCGAGTGCGTTCATTATGCGAGTGCGTTCATTACGCGAGTACGGCATTTGGTTTTATGAATGTGAGAAGTTTGATTACCAAGGACTATTTTTTCGGGTCATGACAAACAGCTGCACGTTACAATCGAGGGTGCGGTAGAATCAAGCAAATACAACTTCACATTGAGCCCCAACTTGCACAAACTGAATGTGGATCTCTTCTAGCCTAGCCATGCCAAAATGGTTAGTTTTCTTCCTAGTCTCCAAGATGCCATCATGACAGCGGCTCCACAAGAGTGCAGAACTCTGTTCACCTCGTAGAGTGGAATTTCCACTGCCAAAGTATTTCTTGTTCCGTCACACAACCTCACAAAATGGGCATACCAGGTGATTTCAAAGACAGTATAAGTGTCAACTTGTTCAGTCACCAGGAAGTGCAGCAATGCGGTTTTGTCAATGCTTGAATTATCCAGAATCTTGTGCCTCGCCTGAGGCACTGACTTATGCATGAGACACTAAGCAACGGCTAATTTCACCATTTAATTCTTGCTATAAGTGCGATGGGGAAGTAGACAGAAGAAGACAGAAGAGGGAGCTTGCATCTTTATGGACATGGCCATCTCTCTATAATCATGGCTAGCAGTTAATGCAATAATTAGATAACACACAAGCAAAGCGGACCTACCCATATGGCATACTTCTGTAACCCAACAATCGCACCAAAAAATCGGTGCACCAAACCATCACAGAACTCTTAATGCTGTCAATAACAATGCACTTATGTCTGCAAGTAGTTCTGGGGTATTTTCACTGTCACAATATAACATTTAGACGCGTGACAACATTCCTAACACTCATGCGATGAGACAGCTAGCTTGTCAATGCCAATACTATTGCCCGTGTCAATACTGTTGCCCATAGATACTGACATGTTCTGTGCTGGTCAAGTGAAATTGCTTCTGCTTCCTGGGGTTTTACGTCCCCAAACGACAATATGATTATGAGAGACGCCGTAGTGGAGGGCTCCAGAAATTTCGACAACTTGGGTTTCTCTAATGTGCATAAGTGAAATTGCAGGTACCCTCAGAAATCATTTGAGAGTATGGCATGCTATTTTCAGCCATTTGGGGAACAATGTTACTTACTCAATACCCATGACACTTCAGTAGCCCTTATAAAGTCGTTATAAGTGAGGGACTAAATTTCTGGTTTTACATGACAGCACCAAGCAAGACAGGACATGCCGTAGTGGGAGACCCCACAAAATTTTGACTAGCAGGGTTTCTTTAACATGGATTGGCTGTACTGCAATATTTTATGATCTCCGATATCTAGATCCTTATTATCCTACCAACTGATAAAATAAGCAAGAACATCTTTTTCTGGAAAAAATATGCATGCTGCAACAAATTTGATGTTTGATATGAAAGAAAGAGAAAGGTAAACGGAAATGGAGGTTATGTAATTCAACTTGTACCTGATATGCAACCCTACACTGGGGGAAAGAAGTGGGCAGGAAAAGGATCAGAAGAGGATGGTGGAAACAGAAAACAAACGATGCGAGTACACACAGGAAAAACATTCGTTGTGCAACAGGGTTGAGGTAACAGGGTTGAGGGAACGCATGTACTTACCTAATGTAGTCACGCTCGCCACGCTTCCTCTTTTCAATGATTATCTGGGTGTCATAGAGCACAAAGCCACAGAAGAGGGCCACACCAAGGTAGAGGTTGGTCTGAAAGAAATTGTTCACACCTCTCAGCAAACAATGATCCTGCACGGAGGACAATCCCTACAGTACAAGAGTACCACTACAGAGGAACATCATTTCAGTTAATCATTCATACCATAGGTGTAGAACAAAGGAGCAATGCAAAATGAATTCCAGCGAAACTTATCATTACTTCGAATGAATCAAGTGAGGCTGGTGCATACCTGGAACAAGAAGAATGAGCCCATGAACAGGTTCACCAAGGAGAACAGTGACATGATGGACAGGAATGACATCAATGTTCCTGAAAGGAGAAATTGCCAAATAATTTTGTGCTATGAAACAGGAAAATCACTTCCACGTAGCTTCGACCCACTGACTGACGAATTGGCTTTGATATAAAAAAGCAATTTTGGAGCCTTGAAAGACATTGTAGTAGAGGAACTCATGACCATGGCCACATGTGCCCAGGAATCAAACCTGGACAAGCTCAGCAGCAGGATCACACAGCCACAAAGTCTCCAAAATTGGGTCCTTATTATGCAAAAATGTTAATGCTTAAGCACCAACAGAATTTTGGACTACATAAAAAGCTTCGTTTCAGATACTTCAGAAGCAGAGTTTGGCCCCACTCGAAGTGGTAGTAATGAAACTTAAGCACATGTTGCCCTAAGTGCCCGCTGCCATAGATTTCAATGGCAGCGGGCACTTAAAAATCGATAGTCTTAAAAATAGATCCTCTTCACCATCAAAAAAAGTTTAGATGTTAATTAAACAATGGATAGCAAGCTTGCTGCACCATGAAACATGGCAGTCCATTTCTCTCTTGATCGCTTATTTGCAAATACATCAGGTAACATTATTTTGTAACACGTTCAGTGCGGTGCGGGTCACCGTTGGGTCATAGCTCCTCATATGCGGCAGCAAAGATGTGGGTTTATATCTGCTTGCGGTTGCAATATCTTTCATGACACTTGAACTGCAGGGTTATGTTCATAAAAGAAATATTTAACCAGAACATGAATAAAAAAGAAAGAAATCCAAGAAGCACAAGAAGTCCGCATACAAAGAAGACATGATAATACAATGCAGCACTAAGTAAGGCATGATAACAAGGCATGAAATAATACAGGTTAACTTGAAACTAAACAAAGAAAAGGTACAAAATTTTACACTTCTACATTCCACATCTCCTTTAATTTGTTGACAAGTGTGCCAACAAATCATGATGCCATCCACCTTACTCATACGGATACCAAGACTGGGTTTGTAAAAATTAGTATACACTTGAACCTCGTTATAACAAATTCAGAGGGAGACCCACAATTATCTTGTTATATCCATTATTTCATCATAATCATTACTGCTCTTAAGTGCACTGTCCCCCATTTAGGTGCGAAAGCTTTTAACGTGTAAAAATACGACAACACCGTCGTGTCTGGCAGTAATTCTATAGAATTACGCATGCCGTGAAGTTTTATAAAAGGAGCAAAACGTAAAAAAAATTCGCAGCGTCCGCGCGACTCGGCACTTGGCACAACGGCCTAAATTTGTGGTGGCTGTGTTCTGTCCAATGAGGCCATCTTTAGCTTTTGTTTAATGCATGGCTCCTCCATGTTGCTGCGAAACCGGAAAAACGGCGACGTCGAACAGTCGACAGTAAAAATATGTCCCGTTATGAAAGAGCAGCATACCGCGGACAACCCAGTGTGTCACATTCACCGTTCAGTCATCCAACTACATTCATCCATAGGCCTGCACACACAATGCGCAGGCCTATGGGCCAAGCCGTGGCAGCTTGGCTTGGCCAGCATGCGGCCCCGAAGGTCACTATGCTATCTATACACATTCGGAGGACACGCCCAGCCGCTGCATCCTTCGGCGGCGTTCGCAATGCGGCTGTAATGAAAGTGGTAGCCTAGTCTTTTCTCACCACTGCATGCATGCAATGTGGACGCACCGTAGCATTTCTTCCTCATAGAGCCACTGCGGGCCTTCTCTTTGCGCTGTTAGGGATGACCTCCGAAATCCCTATGTCAGAAGCCATGGCCCGACCACCATTAGCTGCGCCAGCCTGTGCAATATGCCGCACCGATGGAATAAAAAAAGCCAGAGTGGGAGGGTTGGCAGTTGGGGACTGCGGTGGCACAAGGTAAGGAATCTGTATAAGTAGATGGTGCGCACTTCTGCCGGCACGCGGCTGCATGTGGTGGTTTCATCAGGACAAAAAAACTTTCGTACAGCCGCCTAACTGTAGACCACTAAATTGAAGTTGGAACGCACAGGCAAGGATTTTTGGTCATGGAAATGATTTCAGTTCGTTATAACCATTGAAAGGTCAATTTAACTCCACTAAAATGAAGTTTCAAATGCAAGTACATCTACGGGAATGCCAAGGGGAATATGGTTTACTTCGTTACATCCCGCTATGTTATAACAAAGTTTGAGTGTATATCACTTTATTAAGGACGCTAATGCTTTCCATTGTCCTAAGGGGTTATAAAAGTTAGGAGCTTCGTTTATTGCGAGGAGACTAAAGGTGAGGATGTCCTGTCACCGAATCCTTAACGGTGAAAACATTGAAAGGTGTGATAAGGACCAGTGTCCACTTACCGCCAATGTAGATCCAACGGCAATGGTCAGTGTACAAAGCACTCAGAGAGAAGCAAGTGAAGACTGCACATGTAGCCAGGAATGCAGTAGAGATGATAGATGGGTCGACAGACACCACAATATCCAGAAGGGGGCCCATGCCCAAACCTATTAAAGTGATATAAGAAAAGCAAGTGCAAGAGAAGTTGCGGTTGCGTATACAGGAGCAGTACAAAAATTGATGCTGCAGTTTAATCTCTGTAATTCGAACTTGACGTGACCTAAAAATTTCAATAGAGGACTTGCTAGTGGTGGCTCATGTGGACTGAGCTTACACATGAGGAAGGAAATCCAGAATATTTATGCACACATACTCATGAATTACAAGGCACCATCACTAACAGAGCTACTGCATTGCTGGAATCTAACATGCACCTTTTTTCCAACAAAACACCAAAAATTGAGAACGAAACAAAGTGAAGGTAGAATACGGAAACCGAAACCACATTCAAGCATGGCAACAGCAATGTTAAATTTTAGTTAACCAGTCTTAATATAGTGAATAACATCCTCTGATACTGCAGCAATGAGAATGAAGAGGTTTACAGAAACATATTGCTAATGGCTTTTATGAAGGGTTCTTCAAAATATTGTTGCTTGGTTCAGAACAAGAATGCTACATATACGCTTTCTTCAATTATATACACCGACACTCAGAACTGTCGGCGACGCATCAACACTGTTCTTCAGTGATTAGGAGGAACGCGTATTTCACCCTTATGTTTTCCTGAGAGGAACGACTGAACAAATCATTCCAACTGTATGCTACATTTCTGTCTAAATTAGTTACATAAGTATTTATTTAAATAATATACAGACACGAGTGCAAGTTACTATAATGACAACGAATGAAAACAAATGTTACTTTAAAATTGTGACACAATATACAACTCGATCTTCGTGTACGTCTTCGCATAAGCAATAATAGCTGCTGGTGTTTTGCAGGCCGAGACTGTGCTTACAGGATAAAACATCACCAAAAGCAGGATTATGAGGCACGCCATAGCAGCTTCATAATTTTGACCACCTGTAGTTTTTTTTTTTAATGCGCATTGATGTCACACAGTACATGGGTCCTTCACATAAAGAGCCAGGAAGCATGCTTCTCAAGACATGCAGTTATGGGCATACACCCAGGTGGGACGAGCAAGTTGAAAGTGAGCACTAACTGAATGAAGCAACTGATCTAGCAAGCTCAGCATTTGCCGAGCAAATGGCTAACTCGACACTGACAGCAATTCTTTTGTGGTGAGGCATCTAACTGCAGTCTGAGAGCACCTCGAAGCATGAGCAAGAGAGGTGCTTCGAGCAAGCTGCGTAGCTCAGAAGCGAATCAGGTTTTCTGAGTCAATTATTTCAAGAGCTGCTCTCGGCTCTTTCACTCAATAGGCCCCGAACGCACTGCTCCCTCCTGAGCGATGAGTGCACTGAGTGGCGAGTCAAGACTCCGTGGCTGCTCATGCCACTCCGACAGCTCTGAGATTCTGAAGGACTGGTTCCTCTTCGTTAGAGGTGCTGTGCATGGCCTCTGAAGCTTGCGTGCATGTCACATCCTCCGGGCCATGGCTGTGTTCGGTGCTTTGGATTTTTACGGCGCTAGCACCTAGCGAGATTACGTTTCTTGCACAGCACGCTGGCAGTAAACCAGAGTGCTATGAAATTCCAAAAACCCCAATAAGACAAATTAGCTCAAATTCAGGCTGTGAAGGTGGTTGGACAGCGAAGCTGTAAACTACACCCAAAACAATTACCCATAGCGGCATCGCTTGAATTTCACATGCATACACTTGGCATCTCGTGCAAGAGCTGCTGCGTTTTGCCTATGACGGTGCTGAGCAAGTCGGCTTTGTTCTTTTCATCGAGCATTACATTCATGCTGTTCTTCTGCCATCTTTACTTTCCGTGGTCTACCCATGGAGGCCTGCAATAACTCAAGGAGTTGCTACACCAGTCTCTGCTCTAGCAACCAGCCGAGCCGCCGCGAGAGTCGCACACACCGGCTGTTTTCAGCACTAGCATGGGGAAACAGTCAGCGTCGGAAGCAGCTTATGCATCCCACTATCGCCCGCTTCACCCTCCTCCTTACCTCGCTTCAGCTATGCTGTGCAAAGCTATTTTTTATCGGTACAGGTGAGGGATGGCTAACACCACCTGTGCACATACACCACGCCAGATGACTTATGTGCATGCGCCGCGCTCCCCTAGCCGTGTGCCTCTCCTGCTCTCCAGCGCACTATGCTGGCTTGCCTTTTTTTTTTTTTAGCCTAGCGTTTTCTGTTGAGCTGACTGTGCAATGAAAATTTCTTTGGCTGTAGAGGTGTACAACTTCGCTGTAAAATGGAAGGTAATGGTTCAAGTTATGAGCTGTACAGGATACATATGATAGCAGCAAAATCTTAGTAAAGCTAAAGGCGAATTAATGAAAATTAATTTATTGGTGGTAGGTGCGCATTGAAATGACAAATGGCCAGATTGCTTTGCTCTAATTGAACACGGAGTTTGTTTGGTGTATATGTAGCACCTCAGCATAGGGCTACAAATTACATGTGCAATAGTTAAGCAGAATTAGAGCCCCAATTACACTATCCAAGGTCTATAGCCAGGCTTCCAAAAAAGTTAGGAGGATGACGTTTGGTCTGTAGGGCAGATCTCCAATAGTTGCCTGCACAGTGTACTGCACCTTTCACCAAGTTTAGGGTGATGTAAGTGGTGATGTCACTCCCCAGGTTGATATAAAAGCATCGTCTCCCCCACCCCCCTCGTCGCCCTGTGATGCTCACGTCACACGCTGCCGTTCCGGCCCCGTGGCAACGTCAGTGCCAGGCGGCATGTAACTTGAGCATCACGCAGCACTTGCCTAGTGTCAATTGCTGCTCCGGATATGGAAGGGGAAGAACACCACGCACTCTTTGCTACCGTGATCATAGACATCAAAAACAGTGAACGAGCGAGTCATTGCGGATTGTGTACGTACGCTGAAGCTACGCAAGTCAAGGGCTAGTGGCGATAAAGACACTAAGTGGAACATTATGGTCACCCAAAGACTGATGCAGGTGATACGGTACCATTTCGTTAGGTGCCCCTCTGCCTCCCTAAAGGAATCACTGCTCAGTTTTACTGAATGAAGACCCACTCGCTCTGTGTAAAAGCAGCTCCGAAGAATTTCACTCTGGAGCTCCCCATCTCTAGCATCATTGCCATCACAAAATGGCGGTGAGGCACATTTTGTTTTGAATTTGTGTAGGTTCATTTCATACTAGAATGATGACGAGCCACTCCTATTGAGAAAGATGCCAAACGGAAGTTATTTTGCACGCTGAACGTAGGCGCATCACATCTTTTACAGCGAAGTTGTTATAGGCTGATTCCAGGAGATAAGTCTCCACAGGAGAAATTTTAGACGTGCACCACCTCAAGCGTCATAAAATGCTGGGTCAGTGGCGTTTTTAAACTTAGGATTGTAAAAGAAGTATGCATTATACCATACTTTTTGCATGACCTTATGTTTTTTTGCTTCATTACGTGACCTAGTCCACCCTGGTCCCCATGTCAGCACGGTGTACCAGCGCGGTGCACCTACCACCCTAGTCCCCATGTCAGCACAGTGTACCGCACTGCAATTGGCGTTTGCATCTCATATCACAACTTAAAGGATTGCGCTAGTGACGTGTTCAGGTGCTCTTCAGACTCGCCATGGGTCGGACGTGTGCCGTACGTTCCAAAAGAGAAACAAAAGGAGTACGGGGAACATCGGAGTGCGTGGGTCACCGCCAAGAATCAAGGCAAGACAAGCCAATGCAAACACAATACACATCACCGCGACTGCCACACCACTGGAACATTTTCCCGGTGCTGCCTTGATATTCCTGTGAGTTTACCGAGAACTCCTTTAGTGCCACATTTGCAGTGTGTGAGAGTCTGCTGATTTGTTGGCGATTGGTGGCATGAAGGACACTCATCAACACGAAGTGGCCGCGACAGCTTTATGGCAGTGCATCTCCTCTGAAGCCACCCGGGAACAGTGGGTTTACAGGATGTGTCGTGAATGTTTGCTTAAAGATGTGGTGCCTCACTTTGCCACCGTCAATGGCTACAGACCCAAATGGATTCACTGGTCTGCCTGCCTCTTCACTTTGCAAACCCTACATGGCAGAACCAAGCTCCAAGCAGCATTCCTGAGCAGGTGCCGAAGAACTGCCAAAAGGGTCCACTGTATACACCAGGGGTGGGCAAAGATACTTTGAAATTGTATCGCGATACGATACAAGATACTCGGGCAAGAAGTATTTCGGATACAGATACAAGATACCACCTCAATAATTGTATCCGATACGATACTTGCCATTTGTATCTTAAGATACTTCGATACACTTATAAATTTCATATTATAGACATATATAATGCAGCAGAAAATGCCTATGAACAGGAGTGTTTGCTTTAGAATTTCAGAACTGCGACCAACCAAGTTTAACTTGAATGAAGCATGTGTCAGTATCTCAACAACTGTTGTTTTCTGGCTATAATTATATTGTTTTCATTCCCAAACGACTGATTGGGGCTCTTTTGGCTGCTAAACATGGCAGCTATGTATAAGCTACGCTGTCGGCGGTTTTTTGTGGTTTTTGTAATTCATGGAAGTCGATGCTCTACTTGCCAACCAGGTAGTGGTTTCCCACCTAATAACAAAAATGGCGATGCAAAACCTCGGCACGATGCCGCAATTACGTCTTTGAGTTTAACCTGGTCCGTACGCGTATACCGTTTACACAGTACCGGACCACAGGACAAGTGTACAGGAGTAACAACGCTCGTAGCGACATATTTTGTGACGGATCTTCTATACAGAAAGGACATAAAACCGCAATGACTTCCTAAATTCTAGTTATGTGCTCGCGTAAAGCGCTCGTCATCGACGGATTCACGAATGTGCAATTTTTGTAATAATTTCTCTCTACGAGAGAATTCCAGACATCGTAGCGGTACAAAGTGTCGCAGGATACCTCCGCTACTCATACTCTTGACATTGATTGCGCGAATTACCTTGTGATTTGTGACAGCGAAAAAAAGCAATGTGACTCAGAAAGGATGGATATATATATATATATATATATATTAGAACGAATCGTGCTGTAACATTATTAGTTACGATGTTTCTCAGCAAAAGGTGTCGTCAGCCTACCAAGTAAGATCACACACTGGAAATTTCACTGCTTGTGGAAAATGTCATGAAAGAGCTCGTGGGGACGGTCACAATAATAATTGTTGAGGTTTACATCTCCAAACCACGATATAATTATGAGGGATGCCGTACTGGAGGGCTCTGAAAGTTTAGACCATCTGGTGTTCTTTAAGATGCTCCTAAATCTAAGTACAGTACTGCACGGGACTCAAGTATAACGCCGCTATCGTATTTCGGCCTTTACGGCCGGGATTCGATCCCGCGACCTTCAGGCCATCAGTCGAGCGCATTAACCACTAGGCCGCCGTGGCGGGTGGGGACGCTCATGAGAAAGGAGTACTTAGTACTACAATGTTTCTCGAGGCACCTTCCTAACATATTTCTGCGTCTCCTTAGAATTGTTATATCCATAATGCGCACTCGATTTTGCCATTCAACTAAGTCGTAAGCAGATCTTCTGTTACTGTTCACTCTAGGCACACCCAGACTATTTTTCTCTACAAGATGGCATTGAGATAACTGCAAACCGAAGTGCACTGTGGCAGTCACTGTGGCAGTTAAGCAAGCTAGACGCAGCGCAATTTCTCCTCAGTCGGTCTCCTTCTCCTCTCCTCACCGCCCGCGCTTTCCCCAATTGCGTCGCGCGCTTCGCAGTTTGTTCGTTTACACCGCGGATCAGCGTTATAAGCTTAGTGGCGGCAGCACATGCTTGAGCAGCGGACTTCTGCCAGTATTTCTAGTGTCGCGCGGTGATGTTCCGACATCAGTATCTTGTATCTTAAGATACTCGATACATTCTTCAATGTATCGAAAATACAGATACTGATACACGTCTTTCAAGATGTATCGCGATACAGATACAAGATACTCAAAGAGTATCTAAGATAGTATCTAAGATACATGTATCTTCGATACTGCCCAGCACTGGTATACACTTTGTTGTTGCCCATACAAAGCAGCATACACATTTTCTTTTTATTCCCCTCCTTTCTCCTGGACTTTCGCTTTCTTTTCTTTTACTGTACCTTTCGTTTTCCTTTTCCACAGCAGCTTTGCTTATCTATAGGTCAGGGATATGCTAGCATTTAAAAAAAATTATTTTCAGAGAAGGAGGGTGGATGCCAGATAAAACGAAACAAAGGCACTGAGGCTGCCTTTGTTTCCTTTTAGTCTTCGGCTGGGTGCCCTGCTGGTGTATCTGGGGGTGCCTGGTGAACAGAAGGTGAGGGGACAACAAAATAACGCAACAGCACCTGGCCTCTAGCACTTGGTACCCCCAAAATAAAACTATGAAATACTAAAGTGTTTTACTGCTGGGTACCCAAATGGCTTTGCTGATGTAGAGTTGTGGCTTCTCTAGTAGTCCCCATTGGGAAACAAAATGCAAGAGGGTGGGAAGACAAATAAAATCAAACAACACAAGAATGTGGGGCACCAAGAGCTTTGGGTCCACCACAAAAAAGCCATTGGGTCCACCACAAAAAGCCAGGAGTTGGTCTTAGCAAATGAGTACCTGTGAAATGATTCTTCTAAAGATTTTTTTTTCTTGCATTGAAGGTGCCTTAAAGGGACACCAAAGTCAAATATTAAGTCAATGTGCGCAGTTGGAATACCATTCAAGAAACATTGTAGTGCTTGTCTTGTGCTATGAAAGCAGCTAGTTTGAATGAAAATCATATTATTACGATTTAAGTGGTCATCACACCATTTAAGTGGTTTAAGCAATATTTAAGTGGTCATCATACCGTCACAATTATTCAAACCGTCCGTCTAACCACGTCCGTTGACGTACATTTATCGTTTTCTCTCTTCACTGGCTGACAGTCCAGCCAGCTGTTTGAAAGGCAGGAGCGGGCAGGAGTGAAAGAAGGTTTAACCATTGCTAGGGTGGCCCCCAATGGTCCTCCTCGCCGGCGAGGAAGACACCAGCACTCTACAGCTGTGGACAAACCCATTTCTACAGCGTAGCTGGACCCACTGCATACCACCAGCTCCACACGTCACTGCACCAAGTTCGCAGAATATCTTATAGGTGGCACAAGCTTTGCCGTGAATTTACGTATATTTGTTGGTGAACACTGGGGTGGTTTAGATAATACCGATGTTTCTGACTTTCTCAAGCATTCACCAATCATTCTAAAGAAAACACTGTTTGCCTTTAGTGTACCTTTAGGGAGAGTATGTAGAAGCAATACATCGTCTGCTTGTGCTACATTTAACCAGCCAAACATAAGGAATTTCAGAGTGACCAGCTGAAGATGGCATTGCAAACCTATTTTACATAGAGCCCTTCATACCTGTGGTGAAAGCAAAGCCAACGAGAATGGCCAAACGGACATGCTGGTTCTTTCCATTATCTGGTACTGAAAACAGAGCCACCAGGAGGCCAAGGGACAGCAAGGTTGTCAGAAGGTTGCCCTGGAAACAGAAATAGACCACAGTTGCATTAAAGGTACTGAAGTGAAAGGATAAGTGCACTGAGAGGAAATATTCTTGTAAACCTCTATCTCTAATTTTGCCCAGATAATCCGCCAGAACGTTAGTGTTATGTTGAGAATTGTGATATGTGTGATGTTGGAATTAAGATGAGTACCACGACTAGCCAGCTCGGTGTTCTCAGCACAGGCGGTGACGAAGACAGCATCCGCAGCCTTGAGCTCCGAGTCACACTCACTGAGCACTGCACACTGACTGGTTTGGTTACAACCTTAGATTCTTCGCCAAATTTAAGTACTATATAAATAACTGTTCAGTGGTTGAGTCACTTGTAAACTAAACTAATAGTAATTTCTGGGGTCGGCCATTCTCCAGAGCGATCGATGTGCGTCAGCTCAAGATTAGGGGACACCCAAATTTGGTCACTTTTTTAGTTGTTGGGTTTCTTTCATCCTTAACTATTTGTCTGCCTTTTGGGTAATCTCTTGCATTTTCTTCAAAGAGTTGCTTTCCAGCACCTCAAGATCGTATGCAGGTAAACGGTTTTATTCTATCTGCAGTCCTTTCCCTGTCATTTTGCATGCTGCAGTATTCACCAGACGGTTACAGCAACCTGTATAACGAATTCATTCCCTTCATTACGAAGTACTTTGCAGAGTGTCGCATGCTGTTGAGACGTTCGCTCTCTAGGCCAGCAATTTTTTGGATTGAAATACAAACGCTAAATAAGTGTACAGCAAACGGCTTATTGAGCATTGCATGCTGTCCATGTATATGCACAAAACATTCAAGAATATATTGTCAAGTCACAGGTGCACACCTCTAAAGCACACCGATGATAGTGAAGTACATTTAAGATCATTTCACTTACTTTACTATCCTAGTTTCTTAAATTCTGAATGTGACATTGGGGTTGAGGCTGCTAGTTTTTCAGGACGGCTATGTCCCACGTGTCACAAGCGAAATTTATGTTGTACAGTGTAGACCGTTTATAACTTAAGTCATGGGAGTTGCAGAAATCTGCGCTATATAAGTGGTACCACGTTATAACCAAAGCACACTTTTTCTTTTTGGCCTTTGCCTATGCCAAAAGGGCGACCCGACCCACCTTTTAAAAGCAATTCATTGCACTTTTCAATCGCAGTCACATTCAGCACAATCACAACACAGCACGGAAACCAACCAAGTTCTCAAGTCCCGCATCAGCGGAAGAACGCTGTTATTTTCGTCTGGCGATTCTTGTGAACAGCACTTCGAACAATTTCGTCCTCCACAAAGCTTAAGCACTGAAGCAATTTCTCACTCAATGTTTGCATATTTCTGTATATATGTATATATTTTTATGCGGCCGGAGGGTATTGGTGGTATTCAGGCATGACCCCTGGGATTTCCTGCTCAATCTCTCGGCGGAGGGGAGGCAGTAGTGTGGTCGCCGGCTGTTGAACATGCTGCGGTTGAGCAAAGGGCAGCAGAGAGAACTGGCGTGCAACTTCTTCGCGCACGAATGCCTTGACTTCCGCGAGCAATTGGGAATGGTCA
>JABSTT010003308.1:0-26037 GCA_013339685.2 Hyalomma asiaticum
CTGCTTACGTCGGTAAAGTTTAGGAATGTCATTTTCACCATTATTTGCATTCCAAAAATTCCAAAATTGCAGTGTTATTCTGTGAGTCATGTCCAAATGACGGAAACAGTCTTTTCACAATCACAAGGTTAGCAGCGCATCAACTCGTCATACGCAGACCAATGTTTCTGCATGAGAAATCGTGCAGACTTCATAGAAGTAGATTTAAAGGTGCTATTTAGGTGCTTCCGTGTTGTTTTGCTAAGATTACCTTTCAAGGTGCTGCGCTCGTTTCTTTAGTGAATACAGCAGTTGCGCACTGTAAGTGCATGAAAACGTCGTTTCTTGCACTTTTGTTCCTAGCAAAGTATTCAGGACTGCTTACGTCGGTAAAGTTTAGGAATGTCATTTTCACCATTATTTGCATTCCAAAAATTCCAAAATTGCAGTGTTATTCTGTGAGTCATGTCCAAATGACGGAAACAGTCTTTTCACAATCACAAGGTTAGCAGCGCATCAACTCGTCATACGCAGACCAATGTTTCTGCATGAGAAATCGTCGTGCAGACTTCATAGAAGGAATCTAAAGGTGTATTTAGGTGCTTTCCGTGTTGTTTTGCTAAGCATTACCTTTCAAAGGTTGCGCCCGTTTCTTTAGTGAATACAGCAGTTGCGCACTGTAAGTGCATGAAACGTCGTTTCTTGCACTTTTGTTCCTAGCAAAGTATTCAGGACTGCTTACGTCGGTAAAGTTTAGGAATGTCATTTTCACCATTATTTGCATTCCAAAAATTCCAAAAATTGCAGTGTTATTCTGTGAGTCATGTCCAAATGACGGAAACAGTCTTTTCACAATCACAAGGTTAGCAGCGCATCAACTCGTCATACGCAGACCAATGTTTCTGCATGAGACATCGTCTGTCAGACTTCATAGAAGGAATTTAAAGGGGTATTTAGGTGCTTTCCGTGTTGTTTTGCTAAGCATTACCTTTCAAAGTGCTTCGCCCGTTTCTTTAGTGAATACAGCAGTTGCGCACTGTAAGTGCATAAAACGTCGTTTCTTGCACTTTTGTTCCTAGCAAAGTATTCAGGACTGCTTACGTCGGTAAAGTTTAGGAATGTCATTTTCACCATTATTGCATTCCAAAAATTCCAAAATTGCAGTGTTATTCTGTGAGTCATGTCCAAATGACGGAAACAGTCTTTTCACAATCACAAGGTTAGCAGCGCATCAACTCGTCATACGCAGACCAATGTTTCTGCATGAGAAATCGTTGTCCAGACTTCATAGAAGGAAATCTAAAGGGGTATTTAGGTGCTTTCGTTGTTGTTTTGCTAAGCATTACCTTTCAAGTGCTTCGCCCGTTTCTTTAGTGAATACAGCAGTTGCGCACTGTAAGTGCATAAAACGTCGTTTCTTGCACTTTTGTTCCTAGCAAAGTATTCAGGACTGCTTACGTCGGTAAAGTTTAGGAATGTCATTTTCACCATTATTTGCATTCCAAAAATTCCAAAATTGCAGTGTTATTCTGTGAGTCATGTCCAAATGACGGAAACAGTCTTTTCACAATCACAAGGTTAGCAGCGCATCAACTCGTCATACGCAGACCAATGTTTCTGCATGAGAAATCGGTGTGCAGACTTCATAGAAGGAAATCTAAAGGGGTATTTAGGTGCTTTCCTTGTTGTTTTGCTAAGCATTACCTTTCAAGTGCTGTCGCTCGTTTCTTTAGTGAATACAGCAGTTGCGCACTGTAAGTGCATAAAACGTCGTTTCTTGCACTTTTGTTCCTAGCAAAGTATTCAGGACTGCTTACGTCGGTAAAGTTTAGGAATGTCATTTTCACCATTATTTGCATTCCAAAATTCCAAAATTGCAGTGTTATTCTGTGAGTCATGTCCAAATGACGGAAACAGTCTTTTCACAATCACAAGGTTAGCAGCGCATCAACTCGTCATACGCAGACCAATGTTTCTGCATATCTCCTCTGTGAAGACTTGATAGAAAGAAATCTAAAGGGGTATTAGGTGCTTTCGTTGTTGTTTTGCTAAGCATTACCTTTCAAGTGCTGTCGCCGTTTCTTTAGTGAATACAGCAGTTGCGCACTGTAAGTGCATAAAACGTCGTTTCTTGCACTTTTGTTCCTAGCAAAGTATTCAGGACTGCTTACGTCGGTAAGTTTAGGAATGTCATTTTCACCATTATTTGCATTCCAAAAATTCCAAAATTGCAGTGTTATTCTGTGAGTCATGTCCAAATGACGGAACAGTCTTTTCACAATCACAAGGTTAGCAGCGCATCAACTCGTCATACGCAGACCAATGTTTCTGCATATCTCCTCTGGAAGACTTGATAGAAAGTAATTTAAAGGTGCATTTAGGTGCTTTCCGTGTTGTTTTGCTAAGATTACCTCTCAAGGTGCGTCGCTCGTTTCTTTAGTGAATACAGCAGTTGCGCACTGTAAGTGCATAAAACGTCGTTTCTTGTACTTTTGTTCCTAGCAAAGTATTCAGGACTGCTTACCGTCGGTAAAGTTTAGGAATGTCATTTTCACCATTATTTGCATTCCAAAAATCCAAAATTGCAGTGTTATTCTGTGAGTCATGTCCAATGACGGAAACGGTCTTTTCACAATCACAAGGTTAGCAGCGCATCAACTCGTCATACGCAGACCAATGTTTCTGCATGATAATCGTTGTCCAGACTTCATAGAAGGAAATCTAAAGGGTATTTAGGTGCTTTCGTGTTGTTTTGCTAAGCATTACCTTTCAAGGTGCTTCGCTCCGTTTCTTTAGTGAATACAGCAGTTGCGCACTGTAAGTGCATAAAACTTCGTTTCTTGCACTTTTGTTCCTAGCAAAGTATTCAGGACTGCTTACGTCGGTAAAGTTTAGGAATGTCATTTTCACCATTATTTGCATTCCAAAAATTCCAAAATTGCAGTGTTATTCTGTGAGTCATGTCCAAATGACGGAAACAGTCTTTTCACAATCACAAGGTTAGCAGCGCATCAACTCGTCATACGCAGACCAATGTTTCTGCATATCTCCTCTGTAAAGACTTGAGAGACAGTAATTTAAAGGTGCATTTAGGTGCTTTCCGTGTTGTTTTGCTAAATTACCTCTCAAGGTGTGTCGCTCGTTCTTAGTGAATACAGCAGTTGCGCACTGTAAGTGCATAAAACGTCGTTTCTTGCACTTTTGTTCCTAGCAAAGTATTCAGGACCGCTTACGTCGGTAAAGTTTAGGAATGTCATTTCCACCGTTATTTGCATTCCAAAAATCCCAAAATTGCAGTGTTATTCTGTGAGTCATTGTCAAATGACGGAAACAGTCTTTTCACAATCACAAGGTTAGCAGCGCATCAACTCGTCATACGCAGACCAATGTTTCTGCATGAGAAATCAGTGTGCAGACTTCATAGAAGGAAATCTAAAGGGGTATTTAGGTGCTTTGTTGTTTTGCTAAGCGTTACCTTTCAAGGTGCTTCGCCCGTTTCTTTAGTGAATACAGCAGATGGGCAGTGTAAGTGCATAAAACCTCGTTTCTTGCACTTTTGTTCCTAGCAAAGTATTCAGGACTGCTTACGGCGGTAAAGTTTAGGAATGTCATTTTCACGACTTTCATTCCAAAAATCCCAAAATTGCGTTGTTATTCTGTGAGTCATGCCCAAATGACGGAAACAGTCTTTTCACGATCACAAGGTTAGCAGAGCGTCAACTTGTCATATGCAGAGCAATGTTTCTGCATATCTCCTGTGTGAAGACTTGATAGACAGTAATTTAAAGGTGCACTTAGGTGCTTTCCGTGGTGTTTTGCTAATTACCTTTCAAGGTGTGTCGCTCGTTTCTTTAGTGAATACAGCAGTTGCGATCTGTAAGTTCATAAAACGTCGTTTCTAGCACTTTTGTTCCTAGCAAGGTATTCAGGACTGCTTACATCGGTAAAGTTTAGGAATGTCATTTTCACCATTATTTGCATTCCAAAAATTCCAAAATTGCAGTGTTATTCGGTGAGTCATGTTCAAATGACGGAAACAGGTCTTTTCACAATCACAAGGTTAGCAGCGCATCAACTCGTCATACGCAGACCAATGTTTCTGCATGAGAATCCTTGTCCAGACTTCATAGAAGGAAATCTAAAGGGGTATTAGGTGCTTTCCGTGTTGTTTTGCTAGCATTACCTTTCAAAGTGCTTCGCCCGTTTCTTTAGTGAATACAGCAGTTGCGCACTGTAAGTGCATAAACGTCGTTTCTTGCACTTTTGTTCCTAGCAAAGTATTCAGGACTGCTTACGTCGGTAAAGTTTAGGAATGTCATTTTCACCATTATTTGCATTCCAAAATTCCAAAATTGCAGTGTTATTCTGTGAGTCATGTCCAATGACGGAAACAGTCTTTTCACAATCACAAGGTTAGCAGCGCATCAACTCGTCATACGCAGACCAATGTTCTGCATGAGCAATCGTTGTGCAGACTTGATAGAAGGAATCTAAAGGTGTCATTTAGGTACTTTCGTTGTTGTTTTGCTAAGCATTACCTTTCAAAGTGCTTCGCCCGTTTCGTTAGTGAATACAGTAGTTGCGCACTGTAAGTGCATAAAACGTCGTTTCTTGCACTTTTGTTCCTAGCAAAGTATTCAGGACTGCTTACGTCGGTAAAGTTTAGGAATGTCATTTTCACCATTATATTCATTCCAAAAATTCCAAAATTGCAGTGTTATTCTGTGAGTCATGTCCAAATGACGGAAACAGTCTTTTCACAATCACAAGGTTAGTAGCGCATCAACTGGTCATACGCAGACAAATGTTTCTGCATGAGAAATCGGTGTGCAGACTTCATAGAAGGAAATCTAAAGGGGTATTTAGGTGCTTTGTTGTATTGCTAAGCGTTACCTTTCAAGGTGCTTCGCCCGTTTCTTTAGTGAATACAGCAGATGGGCAGTGTAAGTGCATAAAACGTCGTTTCTTGCACTTTTGTTCCTAGCAAGTATTCAGGACTGCTTACGTCGGTAAAGTTTAGGAATGTCATTTCCACCCTTATTGCATTCCAAAAATCCCAAAATTGCAGTGTTATTCTGTGAGTCTGTCCCAAATGACGGAACAGTCTTTTCACAATCACAAGGTTAGGAGCGCATCAACTCGTCATACGCAGACCAATGTTTCTGCATATCTCCTCTGAAGACTTGATAGAAGTAATTAAAGGTGCATTTAGGTGCTTTCCGTGTGTTTTGCTAAGAATTACCTTTCAAAGTGCTGTCGCCCGTTTCTTTAGTGAATACAGCAGTGCGCACTGTAAGCGCATGAAACGTCGTTTCTTGCACTTTTGTTCCTAGCAAAGTATTCAGGACTGCTTACGTCGGTAAAGTTTAGGAATGTCATTTTCACCATTATTTGCATTCCAAAATTCCAAAATTGCAGTGTTATTCTGTGAGTCATGTCCAAATGACGGAAACAGTCTTTCACAATCACAAGGTTAGCAGCGCATCAACTCGTCATACGCAGACCAATGTTTCTGCATATATCCTGTGAAGACTTCATAGAAAGTAATTTAAAGGGATATTTAGGTGCTTTCGTGTTGTTTTGCTAAGATTACTTTCAAGGTGTGTCGCTCGTTCTTTAGTGAAATACAGTCATTGCGCACTTAAGTGCATAAAACGTCGTTTCTGCACTTTTGTTCCTAGCAAAGATTCAGGACGCTTACGTCGCTAAAGTTTAGAATGTCATTGTTACCATATTTGCATTTATAAAATCCCAAAATTAGTGTTATTCTGTGACTCATGTCCAAATGACGGAAACGGTCTTTTCACAATCCAAGGTTGCAGCGCATCACTCGTCAGACGCAGACCAATGTTTCTGCATAGACTCCTCTGTAAAGACTTGATAGAAGTATTTAAAGGTGCATTTAGGTGCTTCCGTGTTGTTTTGCTAGATTACCTTCAAGGTGTGTCGCTCGTTTTCTTTAGTGAATACAGCAGTTGCGCACCTGTAAGTGCATAAAACGTCGTTTCTTGCACTTTGTTCCTAGCAAAGTATTAAGGACTGCTGACGTTCGGTAAGTTTAGGAATTCAGTTTTCACCATTATTTGCATTCCAAAAAGTCCAAAATTGCAGTGTTATTCTGTGAGTCATGTCCGAATGACGGAAACAGTCTTTCACAATCACAAGGTTAGCAGCGCATCACTCGTCATATGCAGACCAATGTTCTGCAGGAGAAATCGTCTGCAGAACTTCATAGAAGGAAATCTAAAGGGTATTTAGGTGCTTCCGTGGTTGTTTTGCATAAGCATTACCTCTCAAAGTGCTTCGCTCGTTTCTTTAGTGAATACAGCAGTTGCGCACTGTAAGTGCATGAAACAGTCGTTTCTTCGTACTTTGTGTTCCTAGCAAAGTATTCAGGACTGCTTACAGTCGGTAAAGTTTAGGAATGTTCATTTTCACCATTATTTGCATTCCAAAAATTCCAAAATTGCAGTGTTATTCTGGGAGTCATGTCCAAATGACGGAAAGCAGTCTTTTTCACAATCACAAGGTTAGCAGCGCATCACTCGTCATACGCAGACCAATGTTTCTGCATATCTCCTTGTAGAGACTTCATAGAAAGTAAATTTAAAGGTTGCATTTAGGTGCTTTCCGTGTTGTTTTGGCTAAGAATTACTTTCAAGGTGCGTCGCTCGTTCTTTAGTGAATACAGCAGTTGCGCACTGTAAGTGCATAAAACGTCGTTTCTTGCACTTTTGTTCCTAGCAAAGTATTCAGGACTGCTTACGTCGGTAAAGTTTAGGAATGTCATTTTCACCATTATTTTCATTCCAAAAATTCCAAAATTGCAGTGTTATTCTGTGAGTCATGTCCAAATGACGCAGTCTTTTCACAATCACAAGGTTAGCAGCGCATCAACTCGTCATACGCAGACCAATGTTTCTGCATATCTCCTCTGTGAAGACTTGATAGAAAGTAATTTAAAGGTGCATTTAGGTGCTTTCCGTGTTGTTTTGCTAAGACTTACCTCTCAAGGTGTGTCGCTGGTTTCTTTAGTGAATACAGCAGTTGCGCACTGTAAGTGCATAAAACGTCGTTTCTTGCACTTTTGTTCCTAGCAAAGTATTCAGGACTGCTTACGTCGGTAAAGTTTAGGAATGTCATTTTCACCATTATTTGCATTCCAAAAATTCCAAAATTGCAGTGTTATTCTGTGAGTCATGTCCAAATGACGGAAACAGTCTTTTCACAATCACAAGGTTAGCAGCGCATCAACTCGTCATACGCAGACCAATGTTTCTGCATGAGAAATCGTTGTCCAGACTTCATAGAAGGAAATCTAAAGGGGTATTTAGGTGCTATCGTTGTTGTTTTGCTAAGCATTACCTTTCAAAGTGCTTCGCCAGTTTCTTTAGTGAATACAGCAGTTGCGCACTGTAAGTGCATAAAACGTCGTTTCTTGCACTTTTGTTCCTAGCAAAGTATTCAGGACCGCTTACGTCGGTAAAGTTTAGGAATGTCATTTTCACCATTATTTGCATTCCAAAAATTCCAAAAGTGCAGTGTTATTCTGTGAGTCATGTTCAAATGACGGAAACAGTCTTTTCACAATCACAAGGTTAGCAGCGCATCAACTCGTCATACGCAGACCAATGTTTCTGCATATCTCCTCTGAGAAGACTTGATAGAAGGAATTTAAAGGTGCATTTAGGTGCTTTCCGTGTTGTTTTGCTAGAATTACCTTTCAAGGTGTGTCGCTCGTTTCTTTAGTGAATACAGCAGTTGCGCACTGTAAGTGCATGAAACAGTCGTTTCTTGCACTTTTGTTCCTAGCAAAGTATTCAGGACTGCTTACGTCGGTAAAGTTTAGGAATGTCGTTTTCACCATTATTTGCATTCCAAAATTCCAAAATTGCAGTGGTTATTCTGTGAGTCATGTCCAAATGACGGAAACAGTCTTTTCACAATCACAAGGTTAGCAGCGCATCAACTCGTCATACCAGACCAATGTTTCTGCATGAGAAATCGTTGTCCAGACTTCATAGAAGGAATCTAAAGGGGTATTTAGGTGCTTTCCGTGTTGTTTTGCTAAGAATTACCTTTCAAGTGCTTCGCCCGTTTCTTAGTGAATACAGCAGTTGCGCACTGTAAGTGCATAAAACGTCGTTTCTTGCACTTTTGTTCCTAGCAAAGTATTCAGGACCTGCTTACGTCGGTAAAGTTTAGCAATGTCATTTTCACCATTATTTGCATTCCAAAAATTCCAAAATTGCAGTGTTATTCTGTGAGTCATGTTCAAATGACGGAAACAGTCTTTTCACAATGACAAGGTTAGCAGCGCATCAACTCGTCATACGCAGACCAATGTTTCTGCATATCTCCTCTGAGAAGACTTCATAGAAGGATCACAAGGTTAGCAGCGCATCAACTCGTCATACGCAGGCCAATGTTTCTGCATATCTCCTCTGAGAAGACTTGATAGAAAGTAATTGAAAGGTGCATTTAGGTGTTTTCCGTGTTGTTTTGCTAATTACCTTTCAAGGTGTGTCGCTCGTTTCTTTAGTGAATACAGCAGTTGCCCACTGTAAGTGCATAAAACGTCGTTTCTTGCACTTTTGTTCCTAGCAAAGTATTAAGGACCGCTTGCGTCGGTAAAGTTTAGGAATGTCATTTTCACCATTATTTGCATTCGAAAAATTCCCAATTTGCAGTGTTATTCTGTGAGTCATGTCCAAATGACGGAAACAGTCTTTTCACAATCACAAGGTTAGCAGCGCATCAACTCGTCATACGCAGACCAATGTTTCTGCATGAGAAATCGTGCCAGACTTCATAGAAGAAATCTAAAGGTGTATTTAGGTGCTTTCCGTGTTGTTTGCTAAGCATTACCTTCAAGGTGCTTCGCCTGTTTCTTTAGTGAATACAGCAGTTGCGCACTGTAAGTGCATGAAACATCGTTTCTTGCACTTTTGTTCCTAGCAAAGTATTCAGGACTGCTTACGTCGGTAAGTTTAGGAATGTCATTTTCACCATTATTTGCATTCCAAAAATTCCAAAATTGCAGTGTTATTCTGTGAGTCATGTCCAATGACGGAAACAGTCTTTCACAATCACAAGGTTAGCAGCGCATCAACTCGTCATACGCAGACCAATGTTTCTGCATATCTCCTCTGTAGAAGACTTGATAGAAAGTAATTTAAAGGTGCATTTAGCTGCTTTCTTTGTTGTTATGCTAAGCATTACCTTTGAAGGTGCCTCGCCCGTTTCTTTAGTGAATAGAGCAGTTGCGCACTGTAAATGCATAAAACGTCGTTTCTTGCACTTTTGTTCCTAGCAAGGAAGGAAGGAAATAGTAGAGAAGGAAAGGCAGGGAGGTTAACCAGTGTATGACAACCGGTATGCTACCCTGCACGAGGGGAAGGGGACAGGGGAGATTGAAAGGTGAAAGGAAAGAGGAAGAGAGAGAGAAAGTGGGCGAACATATAGCACATTCTCACAGTCAGTGGCAGCCGCATGGCACACGACATCACACATCACTGTTACAGTCGCTTGTGCAAGTCTGTCATCTTTAAGAACTGCAGCAGCGCCTTTGTCACCTTCAATTGTGATGTCTTGTGCGGTCGACATTCCAAAATGGCATCAACCGACATCCGTCGCAGGTCAAGGTGAGCGAGAGCGGACGCCAGTGATTTCCTCTGTAAGTCATAGCGAGGACAGTCGCATATGATGTGTTGTAGCGTCTCTTCACGAAGACAGGTGTCACAAAGAGGGCTGTCGGCCATTCCGATCATAAAGGAATAAGAGTTAGTAAAAGCCACTCCTAACCACAAACGATAAAGCAGGGTGGCTTCTGCTCGGCTGAGTTTTGGTGGCAATCGAAAATGCCGCAAAGACAGCAGGTGGTGTTGTCGACTGTTCCGAGTTTGGCTGCTTGAGGCACTCCACAGCGAGAGTGTAATCTCCTGTGCAATCGCTCGAAGTTGCCTGGCAGCGTCGGACCTTGAGAGAGGTATGGTCTCAACTTTGGTGCCATCAAGTGCAGACTTGGCGGCCTTGTCAGCATATTCGTTTCCAACGACGCCGCAGTGACTGGGCAGCCACTGAAACGTCACGTGGTGTCCCTTCTCATGTGATTTATGGAGAAGAGATCTGATCTCCAACACCAGTTGCTCGTATGGTCCGCGCCGCAGGGCTGCCAGCAAGGACTGTAAGGCCGCCTTTGAATCGCTAAAGATTGACCATTGTCGGGGTGCTTCCTCATTTACTACACAAAGGGCAGAACGCAGAGCAGCAAGTTCCGCAGCTGTCGATGTCGTCGGGTGGTCTGTCTTAAAACTGATGGTGGAAGCTTTCACTGGGACAACCACCGCTCCGGACGAACACTGGAGGTTCGAGGACCCATCCGTATAAATATGCACTTTATCGGCGTACCTCTCGTGTAGAAGAAGCAGGGATAGTTGTTTCAGAGCACCTGATGACAGCTCAGCTTTCTTTCTGATTCCTGGCACACCAAGGTGTACTGTAGGTCGAATGAGACACCAAGGGGGAATCGATGGTTTGGCGGCGGCGGTGAAGCCTGCCGGAAGTTTGGCAGAATATCTGGAGACCATTTTGCAGAATGACGCGTTCCGCTTGTCTGACGGCAATGTTGCGAGGTGGTGACAGCAGGCACGGGCAAAATGCCTGATGTGGGTTCTCAAGACTTCCACCGCAACGTGCGTTTGTATTGGTTGGTCCCGAGCAATCGCTATAGTTGCCTCTGACAATGTACCCCGCGGCAAACCGAGACAAGTTCTCAGTGCCTGAGCTTGTGCGGCCTGAAGAGTGCGAAGATTTGTCTTGCAAGTGTTGGAAAGTACGGGCAGGCTATATCTCAAGAAACCGAGGAAAAGTGCTCTGTATAATTCCACCATGGCGCCTACCGACATGCCCCAAGTTTTTCCAGCCAAGAATTTGAAGATCTGGGCAATTGCGGTGAGGCGTTTTTTCATGTGCGACACATGAGGGCTCCAGCAGAGATCTCTGTCAATGATGATGCCAAGAAACCGGTGGGTTCTGAGATAGGGAATAGTCCGCCCATTGATTGATATGGCGTAAGGCTTCATTGCTTTGCGAGTGAATGCCACAAGTGCGCATTTTTCTGGTGATATGTTGAGACCTTGTTTGCATAAGTAGCTCGATGTCAACGTTGCTGCTCTTTGAAGCCGCGTGCGTATTTGAGGACGCGTGACTGCCGAAGTCCAGACACAGATGTCGTCTGCGTATATTGAAATTTTGATAGTAGTTGGCAGGTATTCAGCAAGCCCAATAAGCGCGAGGTTGAATAGCGTCGGACTGAGAACTCCGCCTTGAGGAACGCCCTTGCAAGTAAAGCGTCGCGTAGTCGGGCCATCGTCGGTTAATACAAAGAATGACCTTGCAGCCAGGTAGCTTTCAACCCACAGAAATAATCGACCACCTAGGCCAACCGTCTCAAGAGCATCTAGTATGGCCTCATGTAATACGTTGTCGTATGCGCCTTTCACATCTAAGAACAATGCTGCGGACAATCGCTTTCGGGACTTTTCGTGCTGAACGTAACAAACGAGGTCCACTACATTATCGATGGAAGAGCGGTGACGTCGGAAACGAGCCATGGAGTACGGATAAATCTTGTAGTGTTCAAGGTACCACTCCAGGCGGCCAAGGATCATCCGTTCCATTAGCTTTCCTACACAGCTGGCCAGCGCTATTGGGCGGAACGATGCAAGATCAAGTGGAGATTTGCCCTGCTTCAGTAGGAGAACTAAACGGCTTGTCTTCCATTCATCAGGAACATTGCCCTCTTGCCAAGACGTGTTGTAGAGGCTCAACAATTCTCCCCTTGCGGCTTCTCCTAGACTGCATAAGGCTCGGTAGGATATGCCATCTGGCCCCGGAGAAGAAGACCGCCTGCAGAGAGCGAGAGCCGCTTCGAGCTCCTCCATTGTGAAAGGCAGGTCCATGCGACTGTCACGAGGGTGGGGGACGTAAGTTCGTTTTGGGTAGCCTGGACAGACTACTTGGTTTGCGATCCTTGCACAGAAGTCCTCTCCGACTGCAATGTCCTGCCGCCCTTGGAAGAGCGCCAGCGCCTTTAAAGGAAAACGCTGTTGAGGAAGGCAACGAAGACCTTGCACCGTTTTCCAGATGTGAGAAAGTGGCTTGCGGGGGTCTAGAGTCTGGCAAAACGTCGTCCAACGTTCAGACGCTAATCTATCCATGCGACGCTGGATCTTCTTTTGCAATCGTGTGGCTGTTCTGAGATCGTGAAGGGACTTTGTGCGCCGATATCGACGTTCTGCACGCCGGCGAAGTGCTCTATGTCTTTCCAATTCTATATCGAAATCGTTTCGCCTGGACGAAATCATGATCGTGCGCGTGGCGCTTTCCATTGTGGTCTGCATTGTTTTTTCTAACCCAAAGCGTAAGCCCTCGGTGCATGCATCTTCCATAGCAGATTTGAAGGTGGTCCAGTCAATCGCTCGAATAGCCTTTTGTGGATATGCCCCAGAGAGCCCTTTGATGTTGATATACGTTGGAATGTGATCGCTTCCACGTGTCTCGACATCTGTAAACCACTTAACACGTCTGGCGAAAGAGCTGGAGACGAAAGCAAGGTCAAGGCAGCTTCCGTATGTCACGCCTCGAAAAAAGGTGGGGCTGCCGTCGTTCAAGAGGGTAAGACCATGGTGGCAGGCGAAGCTCGCCAACTGTCGTCCTCTTGCGTTTGTCATTGAACTTCCCCATGCTGAATGATGCGCATTGAAATCTCCTATGATTACCCATGGAGCAGCGCACAAGTTCAAGATATCCGCCAATCTTTTCGAATCAAAATTACTTGAAGGCGAAACATATACGCCTATAAGATTAAACATGAGCTTGTTCTTTTTGACCGTTAGGCACACGTATTGATTGTCATCGTGAGGCGCAACTGGATGCAGAAAGTAGGTGAGTTCACGACGAATAAAGACGATGACTTTGCTGCTGGCACCATTGGTTGAAGACATGACCGATTCATACCCCGAAAGTCTGACTGGTTTTGTTAGGTTAGGCTCACAGATGACGATGAGTGGAAACATATGAGTGTATACAAACTGACGAAAGTCTGAAAGGCGTGGCTTTAGACTTCTGGCGTTCGATTGGATGATGGACGCTGCCTTGACTTCTTTTCGGAAGGATGGAGTAACGGTAGCCATGTGTCTACTTGAGGGATTCAATAACAGAGATCAAGGCTTCCAGTACCTGGAGAGCGCTTCGAGCAGGCGATGTCCCCATGCCAACCAAGATAACTCGAATGGCGTCCATAAGGGAACGCAGCATCGAAATTACCTGACGATCCGCTCTAGGTATGTCATCCACGGCGGGTGAAGGCTCCTGAGGGGCCGTGATCTTCTGAGGTTCCTTGGAAAGGGAACGGCTAGGTAGCTCAGGCCATTCCTCCGGAGAAGCCGTTGGTTTCTTTGAAGCGATGTTTCCTTGAAGCGCTTTTGCGTGTTGGCTGAGTGGTGCCGCAGTAGAGTGGGCGCTCTCACTCCGAGCACACTCCTTGTGTGAGGACGTACGATGACGGTGACGGCGACGGCGCCGCCTCACCCTTTCGGCGGCCTCCCTGTGGGTTGAGTTGTCCCTGGCCATCTGTTTGAGAACCGCGTGCTCTTTCTTGATGCGGGACAGTCTTTCGACGAGGCGGCGTGAGGCACTTAAGAGCAGTGGCACGGCAAGCCTCTTCGGCATGAGGTTCAGCGCAACGGGGACACAGTAATGAGTTGGGGCACACGCCCTTGACGTGACCTAGCCTGAAGCATTGATGGCATTGAAGCGGCTTCGGGATGAAAGGTCGAACTGGATGTCTGAAGTGTCCGACTTTAACGTGGGATGGTAGACAATCCCCTTTGAAAATGATTTTTACGCAGCGCGAATTCCCAAGGCGACGCACTTGCGTAATGACAATGCCCTCACTTGCCGGTTTGATAAGGGTAGGTAAGTCCGTGTTGGTAATGGTAACGTCTATATCATAGATCACACCGGCTACGCATGTATCATCCATCGGGATAAAGGAGCGCATTTTGATGCCGCCTAGCTCCGTGATTTTCTTCAGTTTTCCTAGCGCACTCACGTTGTTCACGTCGATTGCGAGGATATTCTTCCTTGGATTTACTCTGACGTCTTTAATCTGATCAGGCACAGCACATTCCAAAAAAATGGATAGGGCTTGCCTGTTCAGCAGTCGTAGGTTGCTTGAGGGGTCTTCCGGCGAGAAGATTATGACGTGTGGCCAGCGCGCAGGCCTTGACTTCATCGTCGCTGTACTCGCAGGAGTTGACGGTGGCGCGTTGACAACCTTTCTTTTCGCCCTCTTGCTCTGGACGGGTATGAAACGATCGTCGGATGTGTCATCTTCCGACATGGAGTACAGCTCTGTGTCATCGGTGTCGCTAAAGGAGCCAACTCGCTTCCTTGTGGCTGACGGACACGATGACTTCTGGCCAGACGGGCCTCCGGCATGTTCCTCGTCCATGGCCGCAGGACCCAAATCCCCAATTTGCAGTGTTATTCTGTTAGTCATGCCCGAATGACGGAAACGGTCTTTTCACAATCACAAGGTTAGCAGCGCATCAACTCGTCATACGCAGACCAATGTTTCTGCATGAGAAATCGGTGTGCATACTTCATAGAAGGAAATCTAAAGGGTATTTAGTTGCTTTGTTGTTTTGCTAAGCATTACCTTTCATGGTGCTTCGCCCGTTTCTTTAGTGAATACAGCAGTTGCGCACTGTACGTGCATCAAACGTCGTTTCTTGCACTTTTGTTCCTATCAAAGTATTCAGGACCGCTTACGTCGCTAAAGTTTAGGAATGCCATTTTCACCATTATTTGAATTCCGAAAATCCCCAATTTGCAGTGTTATTCTCTTATTCATGCCCAAATGACGGAAACGGTCTTTTCGCAATCACAAGGTTAGCAGCGCATCAACTCGTCCTACGCAGACCAATGTTTCTGCATGAGAAATCGTTGTTCATACTTCATAGAAGGAAATCTAAAGGGGTATTTAGGTGCTTTCGTTGTTGTTTTGCTAAGCATTACCTTTCAAAGTGCTTCGCCCGTTTCTTTAGTGAATACAGCAGTTGCGCACTGTAAGTGCATAAAACGTCGTTTCTTGCACTTTTGTTCCTATCAAAGAATTCAGGACTGGTTACGTCGGTAAAGTTTAGGAATGTCATTTTCACCATTATTTGCATTCCAAAAATTCCAAAATTGCAGTGTTATTCTGTGAGTCATGTCCAAATGACGGAAACAGTCTTTTCACAATCACAAGGTTAGCAGCGCATCAACTCGTCCTACGCAGACCAATGTTTCTGCATATCTCCTCTGTGAAGACTTGATAGCAAGTAATTTAAAGGTGCATTTAGGTGCTTTCCGTGTTGGTTTTGCTAGCATTACCTTTCAGGTGCGTCGCTCGTTCTTTAGTGAATACAGCAGTTGCGCACTGTAAGTGCATAAAACGTCGTTTCTTGCACTTTTGTTCCTAGCAAGTATTCAGGACCTGCTTACGTCGGTAAAGTTTAGGAATGTCATTTTCACCATTATTTGCATTCCAAAAATCCAAAATTGCAGTGTTATTCTGTGAGTCATGTCAAATGACGGAAACAGTCTTTTGCAATCACAAGGTTAGCAGCGCATCAACTCGTCATACGCAGACCAATGTTTCTGCATGAGAAATCCGTTGTACAGACTTCATTAGAAGGAAATCTAAAGGGGTATTTAGGTGCTTTCCGTGTTGTTTTGCTAAGCATTACCTTTCAAGTGCTTCGCCCGTTTCTTTAGTGAATACAGCAGTTGCGCACTGTAAGTGCATAAACGTCGTTTCTTGCACTTTGTTCCTAGCAAAGTATTCAGGACTGCTTACGTCGGTAAGTTTAGGAATGTCATTTTCACCATTATTTGCATTCCAAAAATTCCAAAATTGCAGTGTTATTCTGTGAGTCAGGTCGAATGACGGAAACAGTCTTTTCACAATCACAAGGTTAGCAGCGCATCAACTCGTCATACGCAGACCAATGTTTCTGCATGAGAAATCGCTGTGCATACTTCATAGAAGGAAATCTAAAGGGTATTTAGGTGCTTTCGTTGTTGTTTTGCTAAGCATTACCTTCAAGGTGTCGCTCGTTTCTTTAGTGAATACAGCAGTTGCGCACTGTAAGTGCATAAAACGTCGTTCTTGCACTTTTGTTCCTAGCAAAGTATTCAGGACCTGCTTACGTCGCTAAAGTTTAGGAATGTCATTTTCACCATTATTTGCATTCCGAAAATTCCAAAATTGCAGTGTTATTCTGTGAGTCATGTCCGAATGACGGAAACGGTCTTTTCACAATCACAAGGTTAGCAGCGCATCAACTCGTCATACGCAGACCAATGTTTCTGCATGAGAAATCGGTGTGCATACTTCATAGAAGGAAATCTAAAGGTGTATTAGTTGCTTTCTTTGTTGTTTGCTAAGCATTACCTTCAAGGTGCTGTCGCCCGTTTCTTTAGTGAATACAGCAGTTGCGCACTGTAAGTGCATAAAACGTCGTTTCTTGCACTTTTGTTCCTAGCAAAGTATTCAGGACCTGCTTACGTCGGTAAAGTTTAGGAATGTCATTTTCACCATTATTTGCATTCCAAAAATTCCAAAATTGCAGTGTTATTCTGTGAGTCATGTCCAAATGACGGAAACGGTCTTTTACAATCACAAGGTTAGCAGCGCATCAACTCGTCATACGCAGACCAATGTTTCTGCATGAGAAATCGGTGTGCAGACTTCATAGAAGGAAATCTAAAGGGGTATTTAGGTGCTTTCTTTGTTTTGCTAAGCATTACCTTTCAAGGTATGTCGCTGGTTTCTTTAGTGAACACAGCAGTTGCGCACTTTAAGTGCATAAAACGTCGTTTCTTGCACTTTTGTTCCTAGCAAGGAATTCAGGACCGCTTACGTCGCTAAAGGTTAGAAATGTCATTTTCACTATTTGTATTCCAAAAATCACAAAATTGCAGTGTTATTATGTGACGCATATCGAAATGACGGAAACGGTCTTTTCACAATCACAAGGTGAGCAGCGCATCGTCATATGCAGACCAATGTTTCTGCATCAGAAATGGGTGTGCAGACTTCACAGAAGGAAATCTAAAGGTGAATTTAGGTGCTTTCTTCATTATTTGCATTCCAAAAATCCAAATCGCAGTGTTATTCTGTGAGTCATGTCCGAATGACGGAAACAGTCTTTTCACAATCACAAGGTTAGCAGCGCGTCAACTCGTCATACGCAGACCAATGTTTCTGCATATCTCCTCTGACAAGACTTGATAGAAAGTAATTTAAGGTGCATTTAGGTGTTTTCCGTGTTGTTTTGCTAATAACTTCAAGGTGCGTCGCTCGTTTCTTTAGTGAATACAGCAGTTGCGATCTGTAAGTTCATAAAACGTCGTTTCTTGCACTTTTGTTCCTAGTATTCAGGACTGCTTACATCGGTAAAGTTTAGGAATGTCATTTTCACCATTATTTGCATTCCAAAAATCCCAAACTTGCAGTGTTAGTCTGCGAGTCATGTTCAAATGACGGAAACGGTCTTTTTGCAATCACAAGGTTAGCAGCGCATCAACTCGTCATACGCAGACCAATATTTCTGCATATCTCCTCTGTGAAGACTTGATAGAAAGTAATTTAAAGGGGTATTTAGGTGATTCGTTGTTGTTTTGCTAAGCATTACCTTTCAAGTGCTTCGCCGTTTCTTAAGTGAATACAGCAGTTGCGCACTGTAAGTGCATAAACGTCGTTTCTTGCACTTTTGTTCCTAGCAAAGTATTCAGGACTCCTCAGGTCGGTAAAGTTTAGAAATGTCATTGTCACCATATTTGCATTACAAAAATTCCAAAATTGCAGTGTTATTATGTGACTCATGTCCAAATGACGGAAACAGTCTTTTCACAATCACAAGGTTAGCAGCGCATCAACTCGTCATACGCAGACCAATGTTTCTGCATGAGAAATCGTTGTCCAGACTTCATAGAAGGAAATCTAAAGGGGTATTTAGGTGCTTCGTTGTTGTTTTGCTAAGCATTACCTTTCAAAGTGCTTCGCCCGTTTCTTTAGTGAATACAGCAGTTGCGCACTGTAAGTGCATAAAACGTCGTTTCTTGCACTTTTGTTCCTAGCAAAGTATTCAGGACTGCTTACGTCGGTAAAGTTTAGGAATGTCATTTTCACCATTATTTGCATTCCAAAATTCCAAAATTGCAGTGTTATTCTGTGAGTCATGTCCAAATGACGGAAACAGTCTTTTCACAATCACAAGGTTAGCAGCGCATCAACTCGTCATACGCAGACCAATGTTTCTGCATATCTCCTCTGTGAAGACTTGATAGAAAGTAATTTAAAGGTGCATTTAGGTGCTTTCCGTGTTGTTTTGCTAATTACCTTTCAAGGTGTGTCGCTCGTTTCTTTAGTGAATGCAGCAGTTGCGCACTGTAAGTGCATAAAACGTCGTTTCTTGCACTTTTGTTCCTAGCAAAGAATTCAGGACCGCTTACGTCGTAAAGTTTAGAAATGTCATTTTCACCATTATTTGCATTCCAAAATCCCAAAATTGCAGTGTTATTCTGTGAGTCATGTCCAAATGACGGAAACGGTCTTTTCACATCACAAGGTTAGCAGCGCATCAACTCGTCATACGCACACCAATGTTTCTGCATATCTCCTCTGTGAAGACTTGATAGAAAGTAATCTAAAGGTGCATTTAGGTGGTTTCCGTGTTGTTTTGCTAAGAATTACCTCTAAAGGTGTGTCGCTCGTTTATTTAGTGAATACAGTCATTGCGCACTGTAAGTGCATAAAACGTCGTTTCTTGCACTTTTTTTCCTAGCAATGTATTCAGGACTGCTTACGTCGGTAATGTTTAGGAATGTCATTTTCACCATTATTTGCATTCCAAAAATTCCAAAATTGCAGTGTTATTCTGTGAGTCATGTCCAAATGACGGAAACAGTCTTTTCACAATCACAAGGTTAGGAGCACATCAACTCGTCATACGCAGACCAATGTTTCTGCATATCTCCTCGGAGGAGACTTCATAGAAGGAAATTTAAAGGTGCACTTAGGTGCTTTCCGTGTTGTTTTGCTAATTACCTTTCAAGGTGTGTCGCTCGTTTCTTTAGTGAATACAGAAGTGCGATCTGTAAGTTCATAAAACGTCGTTTCTTCCACTCTTGTTCATAGCAAAGTATTCAGGACTGCTTACATCGGTAAAGTTTAGGAATGTCATTTTCACCATTATTTGCATTCCAAAAATTCCAAAATTGCAGTGTTATTCTGTGAGTCATGTGCAAATGACGGAAACAGTCTTTTCACAATCACAAGGTTAGCAGCGCATCAACTCGTCATATGCAGACCAAAGTTTCTGCACGAGAAATCGGTGTGCATACTTCATAGAAGGAAAGCTAAAGGTGTATTTAGGTGCTTTCGTTGTTGTTTTGCTAAGCATTACCTCTCAAGGTGTGTCGCTCGTTTCTTTAGTGAATACAGCAGTTGCGCACTGTAAGTGCATGAAACATCGTGTCTCGTACTTTTGTTCCTAGCAAAGTATTCAGGACTGCTTACGTCGGTAAAGTTTAGGAATGTCATTTTCACCATTATTTGCATTCCAAAAATTCCAAAATTCCAGTGTTATTCTGTGAGTCATGTCCGAATGACGGAAACAGTCTTTTCACAATCACAAGGTTAGCAGCGCATCAACTCGTCATACGCAGACCAATGTTTCTGCATATCTCCTCTGAGAAGACTTGATAGAAAGTAATTTAAAGGTGCATTTAGGTGTTTTCCGTGTTGTTTTGCTAATTACTTTTCAAGGTGTGTCGCTCGTTTCTTTAGTGAATACAGCAGATAGGCACTGTAAGTGCATAAATCCTCGTTTCTTGCACTTTTGTTCCTGGCAAAGTATTCAGGACTGCTTACGGCGGTAAAGTTTAGGAATGTCATTTTCACGACTTTCATTCCAAAAATTCCAAAATTGCGTTGTTATTCTGTGAGTCATGCCCAAATCACGGAAACAGTCTTTTCACGATCAGACGGTTAGCAGAGCGTCAACTTGTCGTATGCAGAGCAATGTTTCTGCATATCTCCTGTGTGAAGACTTCATAGAAGGAAATTTAAACGTGCACTTAGGTGCTTTCCGTGGTGTTTTGCTAAGAATTACCTCTCAAGGTGTGTCGCTCGTTTCTTAGTGAATACAGCAGTTGCCACTGTAAGTGCATGAAACAGTCGTTTCTTGTACTTTTGTTCCTAGCAAAGTATTCAGGACTGCTTACCGTCGGTAAAGTTTAGGAATGTCATTTTCACCCATTATTTGCATTCAAAAATTCCAAAATTGCCGTGTTATTCTGTGAGTCATGTCCGAATGACGGAAACAGTCTTTCACAATCACAAGGTTAGCAGCGCATTCAACTCGTCATACGCAGACCAATGTTTCTGCATATCTCCTCTGACAAGACTTGATAAGAAAGTAATTTAAAGGTGCTTTAGGTGGCTTTCCGTGTTGTTTTGCTAAATTACCTTTCAAGGTGTTGTCGCTCGTTTCTTTAGTGAATACAGCAGTTGCGATCTGTAAGTTCATAAAACCGTCGTTTCTTGCACTTTTGTTCCTAGTAAAGTATTCAGGACTGCTTACTCGGTAAAGTTTAGGAATGTCATTTTACCATTATTTGCATTCCAAAATTCCAAAATTGCAGTGTTATTCTGGAGTCATGTCCAATGACGGAAACAGTCTTTTCACAATCACAAGGTTAGCAGCGCATCAACTCGTCATACGCAGACCAATGTTTTCTGCATGAGAATCGTTGTCCAGACTTCATAGAAGGAAATTCTAAAGGTGTACTTAGGTGCTTTCGTTGTTGTTTTGCTAAGCATTACCTCTCAAGGTGCTTCGCCTCGTTTCTCTAGTGAATACAGCAGTTGCGCACTGTAAGTGCATGAAAACATCGTTTCTTGCTACTTTTGTTCCTAGCAATGTATTCAGGACTGCTTACGTCGGTTAAAGTTTAGGAATGTCATTTTCACCATTATTGCATTCCAAAATTCCCAAATTGCCAGTGTTATTCTGTGCGTCATGTCCGAATGACGGAAACAGTCTTTTCACAATCACAAGGTTAGCAGCGCATCAACTCGTCATACGCAGACCAATGTTTCTGCATATCTCCTCTGATGAAGACTTGATAGACAGGAAATTAAAGGTGTATTTAGGGCTTTCGTTGTGTTTTGCTAGAATTACCTTTCAAGTGCTTTCGCCCGTTTTCTTTAGTGAATACAGCAGTTGCGCACTGTAAGTGCATAAAACGTGTTTCTTGCACTTTTGTTCCTAGCAAGTATTCAGGACTGCTTACGTCGGTAAAGTTTAGGAATGTCATTTTCACCTTATTTCTGCATTCAAAAATTCCAAAATTTGCAGTGTTACTCTGCTGATCATGCCCAAATGACGAAACCGTCTTTTTCACAATCACAAGGTTAGCAGCGCATCAACTCGTCATATGCAGACCACTGTTTCTGCATGAGAAATCGGTGTGCAGACTTCATAGAAGGAAATCTAAAGGTTGTATTAGGTGCTTTCTTTGTTGTTTGCTAAGCATTACCTCTCAGGTGCTGTCGCCCGTTTCTTAGGAATACAGCAGTTGCGCACGGTAAGGCATAAACAGTCGTTTCTGCACTTTTTGTCTAGCAAAGTATTCAGGACCGCTTACGTCGCTAAAGTTTAGGAATGTCATTTTCACCATTATTGCATTCCGAAAAATCCCAAATTTGCAGTGTTATTCTGTTAGTCATGTCCAAATGACGGAAACAGTCCTTTTCACAATCACAAGGTTAGCAGCGCATCAACTCGTCATACGCAGACCAATGTTTCTGCATATCTCCTCTGTGAAGACTTATAGAAAGTAATTAAAGGTGCATTTAGGTGCTTTCCGTGTTGTTTTGCTAAGATTACCTCTCAAGGTGCTGTCGCTCGTTTCTTTAGTGAATACAGCAGTTGCGCACTGTAAGTGCATAAAACGTCGTTTCTTGCACTTTTGTTCCTAGCAAAGTATTCAGGACGCTTACGTCGGTAAAGTTTAGGAATGTCATTTCACCATTATTTGCATTCCGAAAATCCCCAAATTGCAGTGTTATTCTGTTAGTCATGTCCAAATGACGGAAACAGGTCTTTTCACAATCACAAGGTTAGCAGCGCATCAACTCGTCATATGCAGACCCAATGTTTCTGCATGAGAATCGTGTGTGCAGACTTCATAGAAGGAATCTAAAGGGGTATTTAGGTGCTTCTTATTGTTTGCCTAAGCATTACCTTCAAGGTGCTTCGCCCGTTTCTTTAGTGAATACAGCAGTTGCGCACTGTAAGTGCATAAAACGTCGTTTCTTGCACTTTTGTTCCTAGCAAAGTATTCAGGACTGCTTACGTCGGTAAAGTTTAGGAATGTCATTTTCACCATTATTTGCATTCAAAAATTCCCAAAATTGCAGTGTTATTCTGTAGTCATGCCGAATGACGGAAACAGTCTTTTCACAATCACAAGGTTAGCAGCGCATCAACTCGTCATACGCGACCAATGTTTCTGCATGAATCTCCTCTGAGAAGACTTGATAGAAAGTAATTAAAGTGCTATTTAGGTGTTTCGTTGTTTTTGCTAATTACCTTTCAAGGTGTGTCTCTCGTTTCTTTAGTGAATACAGCAGTTGCGCCCTATAAGTGCATAAAACGTCGTTTCTTGCACTTTTGTTCCTAGCAAAGTATTCAGGACTGCTTACGTCGGTAAAGTTTAGGGATGTCCTTTTCACCATTATATTCGTTCCAAAAATTCCAAAATTGCAGTGTTCTTCTGTGAGTCATGTCCAAATGACGGAAAGGGTCTTTTCACAATCACAAGGTTAACAGCGCATCAACTCGTCATACGCAGACCAATGTTTCTGCATGAGAAATCGTTGTCCAGACTTCATAGAAGGAAATCTAAAGGGGTATTTAGGTGCTTTCGTTGTTGTTTTGCTAAGCAGTACCTTTCAAAGTGCGCCCGTTTCCTTAGTGAATACAGGAGTTGCGCACTGTAAGTGCATAAAACGTCGTTCCTTGCACTTTTGTTCCTAGCAAAGTATTCAGGACTGCTTACGTCGGTAAAGTTTAGGAATGTCATTTTCACCATTATATTCATTCCAAAAATTCCAAAATTGCAGTGTTATTCTGTGAGTCATTGCCGAATTGACGGAAACGGTCTTTTCACAATCACAAGGTTAGCAGCGCATCAACTCGTCATACGCAGACCAATGTTCTGCTGAGAATCGGTGTGCAGACTTCATAGAAGGAAATCTAAAGGGGTATTTAGGTGCTTTCGTTGTTGTTTGCTAAGCATACCTTTCAAGGTGCTCGCCGTTTCTTAGTGAATACAGCAGTTTGCGCACTGTAAGTGCATAAAACGTCGTTCTTGACTTTTGTTCTAGCAAAGTATTCAGGACTGCTTAGGTCGGTAAAGTTTAGGAATGTCATTTTCACCATTATATTGCATTCCAAAATTCCAAATTGCAGTGTTATTCTGTGAGTCATGTCCAAATGACGGAAAGTCTTTTCACAATCACAAGGTTAGCAGCGCATCAACTCGTCATACGCAGACCAATGTTTCTGCATGAGAAATCGTGTGCAGACTTCATAGAAGGAAATCTAAAGGGGTATTTAGGTGCTTTCGTTTTTTGCTAAGCATTACCTTTCAAGGTGTTCGCCCGTTTCTTTAGTGAATACAGCAGTTGCGCACTGTAAGTGCATAAAACGTCGTTTCTTGCACTTTTGTTCCTAGCAAAGTATTCAGGACCGCTTAGGTCGCTAAAGTTTAGGAATGTCATTTTCACTATTTGCATTCCAAAAAACCCCAAAGTGCAGTGTTATTCTGTGAGTCATGCCCAAATGACGGAAACGGTCTTTTACAATCACAAGGTTAGCAGCGCATCAACTCGTCATACGCAGACCAATGTTTCTGCATGAGAAATCGGTGTGCAGACTTCATAGAAGGAAATCTAAAGGGGTATTTAGGTGCTTTCGTTGTTGTTTGCTAAGCATTACCTTCAAGGTGCTTCGCCCGTTTCTTTAGTGAATACAGCAGTTGCGCACTGTAAGTGCATAAAACGTCGTTTCTTGCACTTTTGTTCCTAGCAAAGTATTCAGGACTGCTTACGTCGGTAAAGTTTAGGAATGTCATTTTCACCATTATTTGCATTACAAAAATCCCAAAATTACAGTGTTATTCTGTGAGTCATGTCCAAATGACGGAAACGGTCTTTTCACAATCACAAGGTTAGCAGCGCATCAACTCGTCATACGCAGACCAATGTTTCTGCATGAGAAATCGGTGTGCATACTTCATAGAAGGAAATCTAAAGGGGTATTTAGTTGCTTTCGTTGTTGTTTTGCTAAGCATTACCTTTCAAAGTGCTTCGCCGTTTCTTAGTGAATACAGCAGTTGCGCACTGTAAGTGCATAAAACGTCGTTTCTTGCACTTTTGTTCCTAGCAAAGTATTCAGGACGCTTACGTCGGTAAAGTTTAGGAATGTCATTTTCACCATTATTTGCATTCAAAAATCCCAAAATTACAGTATTATGTGACTCATATCCAAATGACGGAAACGGTCCTTTCACAATCACAAGGTTAGCAGCGCATCGCCATATCCAGACCAATGTTCCTGCATGAGAAATCGGTGTGCAGACTTCATAGAAGGAAATCTAAAGGGTATTTAGGTGCTTTCTTTGTTGTATTGCTAAGCATTACCTTTCAAGGTTGTCGCCCGTTTCTTTAGTGAATACAGCAGTTGCGCACTGTAAGTGCATAAAACGTCGTTTCTTGCACTTTTGTTCCTAGCAAAGTAATTCAGGACCGCTTACGTTCGCTAAAGTTTAGGAATGTCATTTTCACCATTATTTGCATTCGAAAATCCCAATTTGCAGTGTTATCTGTTAGTCATGCCCGAATGACGGAAACGGTCTTTTCACAATCACAAGGTTAGCAGCGCATCAACTCGTGATACGCAGACCAATGTTTCTGCATGAGAAATCGGTGTGCAGACTTCATAGAAGGAAATCTAAAGGGGTATTTAGGTGCTTTCTTGTTTTGCTAAGCATTACCTTTCAAGGTGCTTCGCCCGTTTCTTTAGTGAATACAGCAGTTGCGCACTGTAAGTGCATAAAACGCCGTTTCTTGCACTTTTGTTCCTAGCAAAGTATTCAGGACCGCTTAGGCCGCTAAAGTTTAGGAATGTCATTTTCACCATATTCGCATTCGAAAATCCCCAATTTGCAGTGTTATTCTGTTAGTCATGCCCAAATGACGGAAACGGTCTTTTCACAATCACAAGGTTAGCAGCGCATCAACTCGTCATACGCAGACCAACGTTTCTGCATGAGAAATCGTTGTCCAGACTTCATAGAAGGAAATCTAAAGGGGTACTTAGGTGCTTTCGTTGTTGTTTTACTAAGCATTACCTTTCAAAGTGCTTCGCCCGTTTCTTTAGTGAATAGAGCAGTTGCGCACTGTAAGTGCATAAAACGTCGTTTCTTGCACTTTTGTTCCTAGCAAAGTATTCAGGACTGCTTACGTCGGTAAAGTTTAGGAATGTCATTTTCACCATTATTTGCATTCCAAAAATTCCAAAATTGCAGTGTTATTCTGTTAGTCATGCCCAAATGACGGAAACGGTTTTTTCACAATCACAAGGTTAGCAGCGCATCAACTCGTGATACGCAGACCAATGTTTCTGCATGAGAAATCGGTGTGCAGACTTCATAGAAGGAAATCTAAAGGGGTATTTAGGTGCTTTCTTGTTGTTTTGCTAAGCATTACCTTTCAAGGTAGCTTCGCCCGTTTCTTTAGTGAATACAGCAGTTGCGCACTGTAAGTGCATAAACGTCGTTTCTTGCACTTTTGTTCCTAGCAAAGAATTCAGGACCGCTTACGTCGCTAAGTTTAGAAATGTCATTTTCACCATTATTTGCATTACAAAAATC
>JABSTT010003309.1:0-28929 GCA_013339685.2 Hyalomma asiaticum
GACTGAAACGAGCGCAACAAATTTTTACTCCACAAGCACCAATGGAATGCAAATGGTCTACTGATATAAATGTTCGCATATTTTAGAATGAAATCTTAGAAGCTCTAGAACGATGTGTGCGATACTTTGCGCGGAATAGCTAGGTCATTTGTAAGTGTGGCGATCATAGATCTGATTCAGCATGCAGCCTCGGTGTTGTACTTGTCTTGAAAGTGCCTCTTCCCAGTCGAATACCTCAATCGGCGATTCAGTGAGGTATGTTTAGTGAAGTGTTCGTCAATGATCGGTGTACTGTAGAACTACAGCCTAGAAGGTATCATACAAGGATATTGTGTGGTGTCATAAAACACGTCCTGTCACTGCGCCGGCTTCTCCATGGAAGAAGTTTCAGTAGTTTTGTGGGTTTTAAGCATTTATCTGTGAGGCTTTTATGCCTTTTTGGGGTAGTTTACAAAGTTCAAGCGTCACCCTTTCTTACTCTTCACGGGCAGAAGTTCTCCACTTACCTGTATCTTTGGCTATTTAGCTACGTCGATCATTCTCGAAAACCGGACGCATATGCTCTTCAAGAAGTTAATATGAAACGATTTTTCTTCCGTCCGTTTCGCAACTTTGTTTACGCTGATGTGAACTTGCTGCTCGCATAATGCAAGGTGCACTACTAAAGCCTCGCTGGACGACGTCAACATAAAAAACAATACAGCATTGTGCTTAGTATAGCTTCGATAAAAATTCCTTTTTATGAAGAATAGAATACAGCTAAGCAATGCTACCTGGTGGACGCCGCTCTCTGATTGAATCGCCGAGAGATTACATCGCGATCGTTGACACCAAGTGTTTCCTTGGTGTCACCTAGGTTGACTATAATCACAATGATAAGGAACTAAAACGGGGCTGCTTCTTTTTAAAGTCTGTGTCAAGCGCTGGGTAGTTTCTTTTATAAAAAAAAAGCTCGCACGCAGACTTCGTTAGCACGATGATATAGGTGCTGGCCTATGCTGGATCATTTGCCTCTTTAAGAACGAAATCCAAATGGCTTCCCTGCTATAGCAGGGAACCTTTTCTCCTGTCCAACATTGTCTTAAACAACAAGAGGAAAGCACTAGGCGTAGCATGGCGTTGTGATGAAGCGAAGTGGCCATGCGGGGCAAAGTTAAATGTGTTTAAAGTGCGCGCCACCGATTCCGTCAAAGAAGACGAAGAAGCAGTGCGTCATTGCGCGTGGTGGCGCGAAGCCATTCGGCCAATGAGGAGGCGCCACGGCAGAGGCAAAGGTACTGCCGAGGCTTCCTGAGAAGAGCCAGGCAGACGTGGCTTGATCATCGTGGAACCAGGGCGCGGGAGTGAGATCCGTCGGGTTGCGGACCGGAGATCGCAGCAGGCTCCCACCTGGTGTCCTACCACTTCTCACTTCAGGCCTGGCGTGGGTGGAACACCGTCAAGATGTTCCCGCCAGGCAAATCGGCTCCCACTTCATCGAGCGCTAGCCACCGGTCGAATTAGCAACACAGACGCCGAACGCGCTCCGGGTCAACGGCCTCAACAGGGAGCAGCGTTCCCGGCAGCGGCGTCGGACATCGCGCCCTCGGCGATACCTCTACTTCGACCATGCAATCCCCTTCCATGCAATCCCCTACCGCAGAGAGCGATCATCGACTTGCCCACCAGTGAACATTGCCCGTTTCTTTTCTGTGTCCGTGAAACCTTTAGTGTGCTTCTGACATTCTGTATTCCGTTTTGCATGTTTTTGTTCTTTCTACTTCATCATTGGATCATTTTACCTCTAAATGCATTGTTTGTTTAAAGCATAAACGACTTCGTCGTTATTGCACTGATGACAGTTTTGTCATCGGTATGATTCGAACCTGAACACGAGCGTCTCTCGTTTCTATAAGAGAGTTTTATTGTCTCTCCACCCTCTTGCTCGTTACAGGCGTAAAACTTTGATCACGTCTTAGTGGATAGCTGAGGTCCTCGAGAAGATATGTTACCGAGGAGGTTCAAAAAATTTGTTACACGAAATTACTTTCTTGTGCTGTTCAGTAACATTTAAAGCCCAGTTGTATACACAATGGACCAGTATCACCCTGTTTTCTATTGAGTGGCTTTATAACTTTGAATGAACGTTATAATTAGTACTTATATTTATCAAGCATTTATGAATCCGTCTATATATATATATATATATATATATATATATATATATATATATATATATATATATATATATAACAAATAAACATTTTCGCACGTTCGTCCGTCGTTTCTCAACGCATATATATATATATATATATATATATATATATATATATATATATATATATATAACAGAATTGACGATGCGCCTCTTATTAAGTCAACGTTTCGGTCGGAGCCCGACCTTTTTCAAGACATGTCTTGAAAAAGGTCGGGCTCCGACCGAAACGTTGACTTAATAAACCGTCGTTCTCTAAGAGGCGCATCATCAATTCTGTTACAAACTAGCGGCAACCCAAGCTACCCAAATTAGCGGCAACCCAAACTCATTTCCCTAAATTGCCTAGCTCATGATCATATATCCCAATGATGATCACGCATGTATATTGTAAATTATAGTAGTATTGTAATTACCTATCGATTGACATGGGCAATGGCGGTGTTTCCACTGGTCTCATTGAGTTCTCTAGCTTGAGTAAACATTTTGAACCATTTTCGTATTCATTTTCCTGCTGGAGTTCTGGAGGACCGCTCGAAACTACACACATATATGAGTTTGGACTTTGAAAATCGACGCACGCTTTGTGGAACAGCGAGAATGGTAAAAATATTCCGCTTTGCAGTGTCATGAGGAATCGATAGGGGGCTATCAGCCCTTTAACTTACGACAGCATCGATGTGTCTTGAACAAATGTGAACGATTTAGGGAAGTTGCACTAATCTACGGGAGCGTTTTGTTTTCCTTTTATATGCGAAGCATTTCTTAGCGATCTTCGGCGACATTGAGCGTATCTATCTATCTATCTATCTATCTGTCTAGCCGCTCACGATTTTGTGCTTGTTGTTGTTGTTGTTGTTTTGTGAGGTTTTACGTCCCAAAACCAGTTCTGATTATGAGAGACGCCGTAGTGGAGGGCTCCGGAAATTTTGACCACCTGGGGTTCTTTAACGTGCACTGACATCGCACAGCACACGGGCCTCAACATTTCGCCTCCATCGAAATGCAGCCGCCGCAGCCGGGATTCGATCCCGCGACCCTCGGATCAGCAGCCGAGTACCTTAGCCACTAGACCACCGTGGCGGGGCCACGATTTTGTGCTCTCCTGGCCGTTTCGCTAATGGAATGTTTGCGAAAATTGGTATGCCACAACATGACTGCATGACGAGCATAAATGACAGGTCGCAACGTGAAAATCATATGTATGTCATCAACGACATGATTTACATGCCACGCGTTTCGTTAACCGACTGTATACGAAAAATGGCATGCCACAACATGACTGCATGCGAATGTAAATGACAGCTCATTACATGAAAATCATTACATGCATGTCATGAGGGACATGATTTACATGCCACGGTCTTAGTGCTGTCTTGGCCGTTTCGTTAATGGGATGTATGCGAAAATTGGTATGCCACAACATGACTGCATGACGAACATAAATGACAGGTCACAGCATGAAAATCGTGATATTCATGTCATGAGCGACACGATTTACATGCCACGCGTTTCGTTAACGGGATGTATACCAAAATTACTATGGCACTAAACGACTGCATGACGAACGTGAGTGACAGGTCATACATAACGTTAGAATCATGACATGCGTGTATGAGCGGCACGGTTTACATGCCACAGTCATGGTGCTCTTGCGGCCGTTTCGTTTACTTGATATGTAGCAAACTCTGTATAGGGAGACAGAAATGCAAATCCATTTTACGTTCCTGATGCATGCTTCGCATTTCCTTGTTTCCCACTGCACGTGGGATCTGCCAATTTTTTTTTTTTTTTGCAGTCGGCCGCCGGCACTAAAAAGATAAAACCCTTGGCAGCCTATTTAGAAAAATTTGGCCGCGTGTCTGCGTGCTTCGCTGCAGGTGTCGTCGAAAGACGATAGTGTTTTGCCGGCCGTACAGCGCTCCGTGAGATGTAGAGGCCATCTGGCAGCGCCGTCGGGAAACATGAACTTGTGCAGAATCCCTGGGCACATGCCTAGTGGCAGCAACAAGTCGTCGGCAGAGGTCTTTTTCTTGCACAGTGTCGCATTTTTAGCGCAACTTAACAAGCACTGGGGTCTTCAGAATTATGTATGTATGTATCTTCTTCTAAAGGCACCCACCATCTAATGCTTACGTATGGATGTTGCGCCTGAGATGTGCGTAATATTTGCTTTTTGATCGACAATGTTCACAAGTATGAACGCAGCTATCAGTTTAAGATGGCTCGGCGTTAAGCAAGTGCTTAAACTTTGGCCGGGTGGCTGAATTGTGTGACAGACAGACAAACGAAAATTTGTGCGTTCAAATATCCCAACAAAGACGATCGCTTTGAATATGTGAACAATTCACTGTAGATCCTACTGTACTATGGCAGAGCTCGAGAGGGCTAGCCGTCCCAAGGAGGTCAATAATCTGACATGTCTATAGAAGAAATGTTGGGCGATAAGGAGTACATATCCCGAGAAGATCCCAGGTTAACCAAGAACACGGTTACGACCAACAGAGTGTCAGAGGATGAACACGCATACCCCCAACCCCCTTTCGTAATCTGCGCCTAATACCCCTGACAGACGGGCGAAAGTAAACTCCTTTGTAGTGAACCCCTTTTCCTACTCTAAAGGACCCTCTGAAGAAAGTAGTTGCGCCGATGACACACGGCAGCACGTGAACTTCTTTAGGGTGTTCATAAGATGAACGCCGCAAAAAAAAAAAAAAATGGCGCTCCATGTTAAAGCAGCAAGATAATGAACGTTTTTAAAAAGTTCCGCATTTAATTACTTTTAGCGATTGGGGATCGTAAAAATATCGTTTTTATTGCTGATGGCTAATAATGTTGATGGTTCGTTTCACGCCACGACGAAAAATATAATGTCTGCCGGAATCCCGCATGGCGGCGATGTGAGCGCTCGTGAGTGCGGTAAAAATAAATCTTTGCGGCCCGACAAATTTCATTACACGGCTAAAAGATAAAGCTTATACGCAAGGCAAGAAAATAGTTGCGGGGTGTTGTAATTTTGCGAAAAGTTCTCTCCCGTTTACGGGTCGTGTACGCTGTTGGCGAGAGTACGCCTTTACGCGCGAAAAGTACATCGACGATCTACCTTTCTGCAAAGGAACTTTGCCGGGAAGGAGATACTCCTTTGCCGTGTGTCACTGGGCATGAACTCCTTTCCAGCGGATGTCCCCTTACCTAAAGTACTTTAGCATGCCCGTGTGTCAGGGGTATTATATCGTAACGGCCACACTACCACACATTTCACTTGCGCCTTGGCTGACTCGAAAAAAACTAAAGGAGCAAACCAATACTGCACGAGAAGACTGACCATTGCGTGCGGTACAAGCTTTTTAAACAAGACAATGCATGGAATAAATAAAAAAATACAGCTTATCCACGGAGTGAATGATGATGAGTCGGCGAAGCTCGGGAGGTTCATCGTAGATCGTGCCGAGTTCCGGATTAATTTAGTTAACGCGCACGCTACGAATCCTCATGGTTCAACTATGCACAAGTGAAACCTCCCACCGGCACTTCATTGCAAGTCAAGATCCAGTGCCTATATATTGGGTTGCCGGTGAACGCTTCTCCAACGCGAGCAGTCGGTATTTCTCAATCAAGAAACTCGCTAGGAGACGCTGCCTGCGCCAACGTTGCCTCTCGAAGGTGAGGGCGCGTTCTCCTTTGCGAGCTGGTACATCGTTCCTCTAAGAAAGAGCGTTTCCATAGCCAACGCGCGCCTTTCGCTCTCTCTCTCTCTCTCTCTCTCCCACAAGACAGCAGAGGCACGCGCCGAGGCGAACGCCGAGGGCGAGCGCGTGCCGGGAGGCACGCGGGTTACGCCTGACGACTGACGCGTGACAAGGTTAGACTAAGAGGAGCTTCGCCCGTAAAACAAGTAGAAACGGAATCTATGACAGTGGGTTTGGCGATGTCGAGCGGCAAATTTCAGCGGGTGCGTCAAGATTGCCACGAGCTTCGTTGGGAGGGTAACATAGAATGGCAAGGTTGGTAAGTACATTGCCAGCCTTGCTGTATTGTGTCGTTCTGTTATTTTAAAAGGGAAACATTGCTTTACGCAAGGTCGACCCTGCTTAACGTGAACCATATCAGGGTCTCTCAATACTTTTTCAAGAAGTATTGAAGGACCCTGTTCATATATAAAATAAGGTGCACTCAGCAAGGTCGGCCGCGGTGGTGTAGTGGTCAAGGTGCTCGGCATCGTGGCCGCGGCGGTGAAAATACCAGAGGCCAGTGTACTGTGTGTTGTCAGTGCATGCCAAAGAACCTCAGGTGGACAACATTTCCGGAGTCCTCCGCGACGGGTGTCCTCTCCTTTCTGTGTCTTTCACTCCGTTTCCCCTACCTCCACGGATGCTTAGCCGTGCTCCCGATATGGGCTGCAGAAATAAGCGTCTTTCCGTAACTGAACTACATTCATCATGACCATCACTCTGTCAATGCTGCAGCCATACCCGTCCCTTCTCCCCCTCGCACCCTTCACGCTCTTCCACTCGACTCTTGCTCGTCCCCCAATGGATGCAAAGGAAGTACTGCTGAACTGAATTCCAATCTGCCGCGTACGCCTCGCTCTCGCGCCATCTTTCGGCCCTTTTATTACTATTGGCTTAGAAAGAGCTACAGAGCCATGGATACTGTCGGGTTATATATAACGCGTAGTGCTATTACTTACGCGTTGATTTTAACATAGAAACAGCCAATATGCATTCTTAATTAACGGAACGGTGCAGATCACGGTTAGGTACGTATATTGTACCTCGACTAGACGTGAGGTTTTCTATGCCCTGTGTAATTTCTACGTGTACGACTCCGTGATCTAGTGCAAGTATCGTGCTTGGTTTTGACTACGCGGTTGGTATTTGGCGGGGCGCTTGAATCGAGCGTCACAAGACAGGAAGATCACAGTAGTTTTGAGTTGTGTCAACTAAACTTCTCTTTGTGACTTTTTCCCCGAGTATGTAGTGTAGAAGACGCTAACGCAACCTTTTCATTCAAGATTGTGCATTTGCTCGTATGTACCGCAAGTCACGGGGTAGAACTGTGTAACGCCACGAATTGGACTTTGTACTATTATTTCCACACGGTGCGTGTTCTGATCTTGTGTTTTGTATATTATACCAAGTGTGTTACGATTTGTTCAGGTTGGACGATGTATATGTAAGAGTGTCGGTTACATTGCAAACGAGTGCTTTGTCATGAGCTGAATAAACTTCCCTTTTACCAAAGGGAGCTCAAAGCGTCAGAAAGCTGAGCGATTTGGTAAGGGTCGATAATGAAAAGACCAGGCGCACAAAACACGGACACAAAGGGGAGTGGACAACACGAACGCCTACTACCAAACGAACCGAAGCAGAGCACAGAGGCAAAAAAGAAAAGGCACACAAGTTATCTGCGCATGCTCGGGAATGGTAGCGCCACCTGTCAAGCGGTTACACGTAGCGGTCTAGGCGAGAGACACCGCTAATGCATTCTATCTGTTCACTGTTCAACCTAATCGATGGTTGACTCACCCACGCGCTTCCACTAATACTGGTATGTCAAGCGTCCACCATTAAACGCGTTGCTTCATCCTTCCGTCTGCACAGAATCTCACATTCGTCTAACTTGGGCGTACAGTTTCAGTACTGGCAGCGAGAAGATACATTAGACGGTGTTGCACCTAATAGCGATCTTCTGTTTTCATTAATCTGATTAATACAGCGCGCTGTTTGCCCTTATGCAGAAACGTCCGCAGCTAAAAGAAATCTTATAAACCACACCCATGCGACGGTCGGTAAAATTATTGTTGGCTTTGTGCTATACCCGACAGATATCTCTTCGCTTCTTTCCTTGCATCAGCTCATCTTTAAAACGAAAGTGCTTTATCCCGGGGTCCATCAAGAAATCTGTGACGTACTTCCGTAACGCAACTAGATGTGTGAAAAATAAACACGCATTTAAGATTGAAAAAGTACCACACACTGTGACTCGAACCCACAATTAGCCAGGGTGCGGCGATAGGAAGTGTCTGCGCTGCCGACCCAGCCACCGACTTTTTTTTCAGGAGTGCAGTGAAAGGAAGGCGATGTTAATTCAAGAGCATTTTTGCTTTTAAATACGTTTGCTTTAACCGGACATCAATCAGATGCATATATTCTATAGCGTCCAGTAAACATACAAGGCCCGTCCTTTCCTCTGCATTGCAAGTCTGTCGGTGGCGTGGCCGAGAGACTTGCATGTCTGTCGTGGGTCGGTGGCCGACAGGCTTGCATTGCAGAGGAAGAGATGGGCGTTATATGTTTACTGCACCTCATTACAATTTGCATCCAATTGATGTCCGGTTAAAGCAAACGTATTTAGCAAGCAAAATTGCTCTTGAATTAACATCGGCTCCCTTTCACTGCACTCTTGATTCTGAGCGGTAGTATCGCCATCTAGGAGCGGTGGAGCGAAGCTGTAAATTGTGGCGTTATTATGCGCGTCGGAGTTAGCGTTTCGGTATTTTCGACGCCTCTATATCGCCGCGCAGGCTACGGCGTCCTGCCGGAGACTCGCCGAGGGGGCCCTCCTGACAGTGCGTTGCTTCAGCCACGGCCTCTACATAATTTGTCTTCTGTGGCGCATATGACAGCCAGTTGCGTTGTGACGCGCTTTACTGCAGGAACGCAAAGAAGGCCGCTGACAAGCAAATGATGCGCCCTTCGCACAGCGAAGTGTGCGTTCACAAAATGATCCGCCGACAAAAACTTCTGTTTCGCTTGCACAGTCTCATGATTTGCGAACGCTCCTGGTTTCTGGCAAGTTTGCACAGGGGCGCTGGCGCGTTCAATGCAGTGTCTCCGGAGAAATGCGAGTAGTCCGAGAGCTTTCGCTGGTGTGCAACTGTTGAGGATCGCTGTATAGTGTCGAGGTGCCCCTGACGTGTACATGCAAGGGGTTCACATGTCCATTGTACCCCACGCATCTCCCGCCCCTCGATTATCCAGGTTGCCGCTTATGTGTGAAAACAGGTTTCACTTTCATGTTATACACTCTAAAAACTGCAGAAGGTTTCGCAGGAGTGAAACGACCGAGCTACTCTTTAGGGCATCGTTCTACTCTAGCAAAATGTCGGATGGAGTGAAATGTCCATACCTCTTGCGGCATGAGAGAGTAAAACGCAATTTCAGTCCTGCCACACACATGTGATGCTCGTATTCGCAGCCGCAAACATGGGGGCTCGGGTGGGAGCGGACGACTAAACAAGACAACAGCCGCGTTGTGAAGTGTTTTTTGATGTAACTATAGCAGCGACCTTCTTACGGCTTCCACGTACAAGCTTTCGCGTACAAACGCGTGCAGTGTACGTTTAACGGACGGCGCCTTCCTCGTCTACGAGCCTCAACCGACGGGAGTCACAGTGAGCTGCCTCTCATGGGTTTTTCCCCGATCGAACGGCCGTACCCATGCTAGTGAAACCCGCCAGCCTACACGCCTCGGATTCTTCTCTTACGTATGCGAAACGAAGAGGAATACACTTTCAGTGTCACAGTAAGCTGTTGTGATCGTCGACGGCTGGTCTCCGAAGACTCACTGGATATAACTCATACATGTAAAGACGAAGGCTTCGCTACGACTTCGGCATCGAGCCAGTATGACGGCCATGAGCGCGTCGACGGTGAAAATACCGTGACTGCGATCCGTCCCGTTCGCAAGCCTGGTAAGTACAGCATAATACCCTAAACACTTCTGATGGCAGAGACTATATTTCATCTGTGTGCAGAAAAAAATTGGCAGATCCCACCTGCAGTGGGAATCAAGGAAATGCGAAGCACGCATAAGGAACGTAAAATGGATTTGCATTGTTGTCTAGCTATACCGAGTTTGGTACATATGAAGTTCACGAAAAGGCCGCAAGAGCATCAAGACTGTGGCATGAAAGCCATGCCGCTCATACACGCATGTCATGATTCTAACGTTATGACTTGTCATTTACGTTCGTCATGCAGTCGTGTTGTGCCATAGCAATTTCGGTATACATCCCTTTAAGGAAACGAGTGGCATGTAGATTATGGCGCTAATGACATGCATGTCACGATTTTCATGTTATGACCTGTCATTTATGATCGTCATGCAGTCATGTTGTGCCAAACCAATTTTCGTATAGGCTCCGTGCAGTCGAGTTTTCCATGTGCGACATCAGCGCCACAATGGACTGGCTGGCGGAGAGAAGAAGCAAAATTGGGCAGACTGTGACAGGAAAATACGCGAATGCGATGCGCGTCTCCAACTCTATAGCACCAGCGACCGCCCGTCCCATCTTCTTTCCTTTTATTTCCATGGAGACGCGCGCTCCAAACCTGCGGCAAACTGTTCCAAAGGGTGACGCCGTGAGCGTTCGTGCGGTTCGCAGCACGCCCGGAAAGCAGCGAAGAAACGCACGCATAGCTGTCGCCTCGGTTTCCACCGTGCGCGCGCGTCTCATACGTGCGACCCAAGCGGCCAATGTCAGCGATATTGAGCCGTCCGACGAGAGCTACATAGCGCCCTCTGGTCAGTAGACGGAGCCCATAATCCAATTAACGAAACGGCAGTATAGCGCCAGGACCATGGCATGTAAATCGTGCCGGTCATGATTTTAGTGTTATGACCTGTCATTTACGTTCGTCATGCTGTCGTGTCGTGCCATAGCAATTTTGGTATACATCTTAACGAAACGCCTGGCATGTAAATCATGCCGCCCATGACATGCATGTTATTCTTTTCATGTTATTACCTGTCATTTATGTTCGTCATGCAGTCATATTGTTGCATACCACTTTTCCTACACATCCCACTAACGAAACGGCCAAGAGAGCACCAAGACCGTGGCATGTAAATCATGTCGCTCATGACATGCATGTCATGATTTTCATGTTATGACCTGTCATTTACGTTCGTGGTGCAGTCGTCTTGTGGCATGCCAATTTTCGTATACATCCCGTTAACGAAACGCGTGGTATGTAAATCATGTCGCCCATGACATGCATATCATGATTTTCACGTTGTGACCTGTCAGTCATGTTCGCCATGCAGTCATGTCGTGCCATACCAATTTTCGTATACATCCCATTCACGAAACGGCCAGGAGAGCACAAAACCGTAGGCGGCTAGATAGATAGATAGATAGATAGATAGATAGATAGATAGATAGATAGATAGATAGATAGATAGATAGATAGATAGATAGATAGATAGATAGATAGATACGCTCAGACTCGCCGAAGTTCGCTAAGAAATGCTTCGCATTTAATAACGAAGAACGAGGAGTGCTTATTCTGTGATCGCCAGCGGTTGTTCGCCGTACAGACATGCTCAACGGATTCGAAAGGGGACGCCGTCGGAATGAAGCGGGTGGTAGCGGAGCACCCGGGTGCCGCTTTTCTTCGCTGGCGTTGATGAAATTCAGCCGCTATTATGTTCGTACTCGCTTCCGCAGGTGCATTTTACATCGCGAACCAGCCCTGCGAACTCGCGTTTGCCCGTATTACGGAATACCAGCTCATGATAGGAATGCGTTAATCTGAAGGACATTTTATATGTTCCGCTCGTTTAGTTCAACAGATCTGTGTGGCGAGCGGCTACCTATGAGCCAAGGCTAAATGTACACCTGTTCTGTGCATACTTTTTAGGGGCGAAGCTTCTTAAGGCGTGGGTCGTGCGTCCCCGATGTACTACGTAGTAGTAGTAGTAGTAGTAGTAGTAGTAGGTAGCCACCGGCGCGTGCCTGCCGGGAGGCACGCACGCGCCGAGGGCAAGCGCGTGGCTTCCGGCACGCGCTCGCCCGCGAGAGACAACGTTGGCGCGCGTCGACCACGACCGGCACAGTGTGAGCGCTGCGCGCGGTACGGGCACACTGAGGTGACGTGCACCTTTCCTCAGCGATGCCTCGGTTGCGGCGGCCCGCACCAACATGGAGACTGCACCGCGACCTCCCCAAGGTGTCTGTTCTGTGGCGGTCACCATTTGGCCACGGAACCACGGTGCCCGCGCTGGCAGGAGGAGCGGCGACTCTTAGAGGTGCGCGCCCAAAGCTCCCGCTCAAATATCCCCCGCCGAGAAGCCATCACCATCGCAAGACAGACGGCCCCAGCACCCTCCGCGCCTCGCGCATTGCCACAAGTACGACAGGGAGTGCCCTTCTCGTCGGCTGCCTCCGCAACCGCGCGCGCCCCTGCACCGGAGCCGAGACCTGGCCCTGCACCCGCCGGACGCAGCCCTACAGACAGAGGGAGGCAGTCATTGCTGTACTGGCGGCTGCAGTGAATGCCGCAATGGGCTTCCTCCCTCCCGAGTCGCCAGTTCGACTACTTTGTGCTGCTGCACTGGCGACCACTAGCCGACGAACACCGAGGCCGCGCATACTGCAGTGGAACTGCAATTCCCTGCGCCGCCGACACGCAGAGCTGGCAGCATACCTTCCCCTGCGTGACTACGATGTACTGGCTTTACAGGAAACGTACGCTCGCGCGGAGGAGGTATCGCTGCCCGGCTACATCGGTTATAGCAGCCCCACGCAGTGTGCGCTCGAGGCGTGCAATGACGCTCCGTGCCTCGATGCCTCGCACCCGCCAGGGAAGCCCCGCGCAGCCCTCTACATTCGGGCGACCCTCGCCCATGCCCTGGTCCCGACTGAAGACTTTTGTGACTCTGCAGTCGAATGTGTGGCAGGGACGGTGCGTGTTGACCGTGTGGACACGTCTGTAGCGAGCGTTTACGTTTGTCCCGTGCCTGCGGCCAACTTTTCGTTCCTGCCCGCGCTCGTTTCAGTGCTCGCGTGTGACCAGGTGCTGTGCGGGGATTTTAACGCCCACCACATCTCCTGGGGCTGTGCCAGGACCAACAAGCGCGGCAGTGACCTGCGGGAAGTTATCACCAGGGCGGGCCTACTCGTGCTGAACACGGGACTACCCACGTTCGTCCGCCCTGGTATCAACGGCACTGTGATCGACCTGGCCCTTTTGTCGGAAGGCTGCTCGTATGAGTGGAAGCGAGACGCCGACACGGCCGGGTCGGATCACTACCCCATCTCTCTGTTGCCCTCGCAGCCCGCCCGCGGTGCAGTGCGTGTGTATAGTGTTGTGAGGTGGCCGGTGTTCCGTGAGCTGTGCGCGTCTGAACAGTGCGCGAGTGACTTCTTCGAACACATCGCTGCATGTGCCGAACGTGCCTCGACGCGCTGTGTTGTGCCCGCCGGATCGCCCGTGCCTGACATCAAACTGTTGAACCTGCGTGCGGTTCGGCGGCGCGAGCAACGACGCGCCCTCCGGTCATCGGCGGACTCGGGCGCTTGGACTCGCTACAATCGCCTCGACGCGGTGTGCCGACGTCACGCGCGGCGGCTACGTGATCGAAGCTGGACAGGGGTGTGTTCGACACTCAGCGACCACCGAAGACGCGACCGCGGCTGGCGCATAATGCGCGCGATGATACAGCCGAAAGTGTCGCGCTTCCCTGTCCTCGCTATCGCCGTCGCGCGCGGTATCACCGAGAAACAACTTGCGGAGCTCCTGGCATCAGCCTTTGAAGCCCCGCCAGCAGCACCGCACGCTGTAGCGAACATGCGCCCAGTCCAACGCACACTCCCTCCCGTAGAACCGGTCCTGGCTGCTGACATCCGCGCCCTGTGCGAGGAGGACTTCACTCTCTCCGAATTGGAAAGAGTCCTCCTCCGCAACCGTAAGCGCAGTGCTCCGGGCGCTGACCGGATTACGCACCAGATGCTTCGGAACCTGGACACTTCACAACGCCCTGGCCTGCTGCAGGAATATAACCGAGTGTTTACCTGCGGCAGCCTTCCCGATGCGTGGCGCTCGGCCGTTGTGATCCCTGCCCTGAAGAGAGGTAAGCCGCCGCGGGAGCTGAACTCCTACCGGCCTATCTCGCTGACCTCCGTGGCTGGGAAAACCATGGAGGGCATGGCCTTACATCGCCTGCAGTGGATTGCGACGGCTCGTGACTTTTTCCCGGCGGAGCAGTGCGGCTTTCGTCCCGGTCGTGCCACAGCTGACTGCCTCGCCACCGTCGTGAGCACCCTCGAGCAAGCCCTGTACGACAGAGAGATGGCCATCTTACTTCTTCTCGACGTCAAGTCGGCGTTTGACTCCCTCCCCCACGACTCCATCATTGATGCAGTTCGTGCGCTCGGAGTTGAGGGCAAGCTCCTGCGCTATGTGCAGGCATTCCTTGCCGATCGCACGTTCTGTGTGCGCGTGGGGAGGGAAACAAGCACACCGCGCCCAGTGTCATCGGGCGTGCCACAGGGAAGTGTACTGAGCCCCTTCCTCTTTAATGTCGTGCTCGCGCCACTCATCGAGTGCCTTCCGAGCGCGGCACCCTTCCCTGTGCGCGCGGTAATCTACGCCGACGACATCGCTCTCTACGTGCGGGGCCCCACGCAGCAAGCCAGCAGGGTGCGGGCATCTATGCAGCAGGCGCTCGACTGTGTGGCCACCTTCATCGCCGGTATCGGACTCACCATCTCGCCGGCGAAGACCGAGGCACTTATTGTTGTTCACCCCCGAGCCGCCCCGCGCTGCATCATGCCGTGCCTTCAGCTCCACGGTGCGTCCATCTCCTGGCGGAACTGCGTGCGTTACCTCGGGCTGACGATTGACAATCGTTTGCGGTGGAACCCCGAGGTGCGACGCATTCGTCAGGCCACTCGCCGCGTGGAGTTCTGTGTGCGGAGGTTGCTGGCACGAGGGTGTGGTTGCCCCCCCTCATTTGCTTGTGCAATTTATGAGGCATTGGCGCTCTCCCTCGTGTTTTATGCCCTTCCCCTGTGTAGTGTGTCCGCGATACAGTGGCTCCAAATCGAACGTGACCACCGCCGAGTCCTCCGAATGTGCCACGGGATGCCGCGAGCTTCTTGTGTTGTGGACACTCTGGCGGAGGCTCGTGCGTGGCCTCCATCTCTCACGGCCGACATGCGAGCCCTGTGTCACTTGGAGCGGATCCATCGTGCGCCCGGGGCTGCCCCCCTCCTCGACTGCCTGCGCAGTGTGCCCGAGTCGCGCGTGGGGCGCATGATGGACATCTACGAGGGGATTGTGTGCGATGACCCAGTGTCCTGTGCGCGTTGGCCTGCCCCTCACCGCGACCTTCACCTTTCCGTGTGTGAGTCTCTACCGGGAATGCGCGCAAAGCGACACATGCCTCGCGGTGCGGTCGCGCAGGAGGCGGCATCCAGAATGCACGACGACCTTGCCGGTCGGACACACCTGTTCACGGACGGCTCGGTGCTGGCGGACCGATCGGCTGCTGCTGCCTGCACCGCGCCCGGACTCGGTGTGTCCAAACAGTGCAGACTCGCTTACTGTGCGTCATCCACGACATCCGAACTCGTCGGGCTCCAACTGGCCGCGGACCTTCTTCGGGAAACGCCGGCCGTCACATCTGCAGCCATTTTCTGTGACTCGAAGCCGGCCCTGCGTCTGATCGCGAAGGAGGAACGCGGCCCGCCTCTCGCCCAACGTGTTGCCCGCAGCCTACTATCCCTGCAGGAGAGCGGACTCGACGTAGTCCTCCAGTGGCTCCCTGCACACGTAGGCATCGCGGGCAACGAGGCAGCGGATGACCTCGCGAAGTGCGCCCACAGCCCGGATGCCCCGGTGAGTGATTGCGCGAGCTCGTACGACTCCGCGAGGATAAACTTTCGCAGAGAGCTCGCGCGCGCTCACCCCGACGCCCGTGTTGTTGACGGTAGCCTGCCACGCCCACTCCCGGCAACTGGTTTCTCCCGGAGAGATCGCACTCTCCTCCTCGCCATGCCCACCGGAGGTGCTTGGCCAGCGGAGCGCCGCCATCGGCTCCGCGGTTTCTCCTCTCCCGCGTGCCGCGACTGCGGAGAGGACGAAACCCTTTCACACCTCTTGTGTGAGTGCGTGGCCTTCAGCAGCGAACGAGATCAGCTGCGCGCTCGCTACCGCCAACTCGGGCTGCCCTGTGCCACGGAGCATGATGTGCTGTTCCCTTCCGGATCCTCTGAACGTCGACGCTCCGCTCTCACCGCAGTCCTAACCTTCATCGAGGACTCCGGGCTGACCGGGCGGTTTTAACCCCGCTCGACAGCTCGCCCCCTACTGACTTTGACTCGGTGGGACTTGTGTGTGTGTGTGTGTGCTTCGAACTCCTTCCTTCCTATTCTTTCATACCCCCTTCCCCTTGAGTGTACCGGTTGAGGTGTCCTCTCCGGAGAGACAGTTATCGTGCACTCTCCTCCCCCTTTCCACCTTTCTACAACAATAAAGACAATAAAGGCAGCGTCTCCTAGCGAGTTTCTTGATTGAGAAATACCGACTGCTCGCGTTGGAGAAGCGTTCACCGGCAACCCATATATATATATATATATATATATATATATATATATATAGGCACTGTATCTTGACTTGCAATGAAGTGCCGATGGGAGATTTCACTTGTGCATTGTGCTTAGTTGAACCGTGAGGATTCGTAGCATGCGCGAGATGTTATAAAAGTTTGATGACATTTACTCAAGTGTTTCACTTTTAATTGTGGGGCGAATTGCACGGAAGAGTTTCACGGTTTACCGATGATTCCTTCCGGAGCTTCGCCCCACTCATCATCATTCACCCCGTGAATATGCTGTGATTTTTTTGTTTAATTACGACAGAACAATACTTTACCACTGGCGCTACATAGCAGGTCGAGTATACTTACGGGTTATAGTATGGGACTTCAATGTGAGACGGTATATCACAAGTGTGTTGTGGGTGTTGCGATACTACGACCTTTAATACCACATGTTTGATGGGACCCGATAAGCGTTGTAATATTGCGCGAAGTGTTTTGGAAATTTGTGATGTAGATGGTGATCATGTAGCAATGATTCAGTTGGACCTGCAAAAGCATTCGATCTAGTTTCCCATGATGTTCTATTTTCTGTACTTGAGCACTTGTACGTGGGCAGTGTAATTTTTGAGGGTGTAAAAATAGCATATGCAAATTGTTCGACTCGAATAATCGTCAATGGAGAGTTGACTGATACTGTACTTGTGCGATCTTCAGTACGCCAAGGGTGCCCATTGTCAGCTTTGTTATTTGCTGTCTACATAGAGCGTCTTTGTTTGGCAGTAATTCAAAATGAAAATATCCGTGGGTACAGCTTCCTCTCAGCTGAGGTAAAGTTACTTGCTTACGCGGATGACATTGCTGTTTTCCTCTCTGACACAGACAGCATCATTGAGGCAAGAACTGTGATTGAAAAGTTTTGCTTATACCCAGGGTGTAAGATAAACTGGCAGAAATGTTGTGGGTTTTGGCATGGTAATTGGCAAAGTACACCAGATACCTTTTCACGCTTGCGTATGTCGTGTTTACCAACAAAGTATCTGGGTGTGCCTCTTGATAGGTACCGACATGCTGATGAACATTGGGCTGAGCAAACATTGAAACTAAAAGAAAAAGCAGATGCATGGCAAGGCAGGCAGTTGTCTATGTTCTCACGTGCTCCTGTGTGTAATGTGTTTCTGCTGTCACGTGTATGCTATGTTATGAATGTCTTATGTGCGTCCCGTTCTAGTATCCAGAAGATACATCGTGTCTGCAGTTTTAGATGCGAAGCAGCTATTTGACTAACCTGTATAACGCTGTCCCTCCCACAAAGTCGCTGTCCCTCCGTACAACAATCATCATCATCATCATCCTCCGCACAAGCCATAGATAGATAGATAGACGGAACCTATCAATCACTCGTGAAAGAAGAGGTTGACGCTCGGATTGGCTTCTTAGAAACTGCCCCAAAAGGTCAGTCTGTTCCTTCTTTTTCCGCCGCCCCCAACACATGAGCGTCTTCTAAGCACCTCAAGATCGCAACCTTCACAAGGGCACAGCAAGCACAACCTTCAAACCATAAACGAGGGAACATCAACCGTGGTACCTCCTAGGCCTAACGGTCGCAGGCACCCATGGCTCATACCCGATAGCCGATGGCTGACATAGATCAGCCAGAGAATGGGGCTCCTTCGGGGCGAGGCTCTTCCCACGCGGTGGCCTCGCCACGACAGGAGGACTCCGTATTCTCACAAGATGGTGACGACGTGCTGGCAGGCGTAAAAACGCGAGCAGACGAGACAACAGTCAATCTTCCGAACCAAGGCCCACCATTACCGGCTCCGACCACCAGCGCCCAAAATATCTCAACACCATTGGAACACTCTTTTAGAAAAATCGCAGAATTCCAGAAGAATATAACAAAGGTTCTATTTGATCCAACGTGCAAGATCACAAACTCACATCGCGCACAAATCGTCGCATTGTTGGGTGATATATTACAAGAATGTGCAGAAATGAGAGCAATTGCTGCACAGGAGACAGGCAAAAATGAAGAACTGAGGCACATTGTGTCCCAATTCACTACTCAAGCTAATCCCAAATCGTTAGTACAATCTAACCCGCGGCTAACAACGTACGCGGCGGCCACAGCGGCAAACCAATTACAAACACCACACCTTGACCACGATATGCCCAACATCGTGCAACAATCAAACGATCCCAACTTCACTTACCGCCAAGAACATGCTCACATCATGTTCCTCACACCTCGCCGACCTCGTCTCCAGCGGATGCCCTTTTCAAGGCACTTAAAACAAATATCGACCCCGTCAAAGAAAACATAAAAATAAGTGACTTAGTTATCCGAAAAACTACTTACGGCCTTACAATTTTCACTAACCGCAACGATACATTAACACGACTTCGAGAGGCCATCTCAAACAACACTATCACTAGCACACTCATGCAAATAAGAATACCACAACGTAGAAGACCACGCATTAAAATCACCGGAGTTGATCCTGATGTTACATCCACAGACATACTCCAGGCAATTACCACACGTAATGACGATATTACACTAGACACAAATAATGCAACAATTTGCGTATCCTACAAAGAAAGATCAGGAAATTTCTCTCACATCTTAGAAGTTTCCCCACAAATATACAGGACACTAATAAACAAATCCAAAGTAACAATCGGGTGGACAAAATGCCCGGTCACGGAGGACTTTCATGTTCCTGTTTGCACTTTTCGCGCGACCTATGGGCACCCCCGCCGCGCGTGCCCTGTAAAGCATTTACCAGAGAGGGCGGTGTGCACAAGATGCGGAGGGCCGCACTTAGGTTCCGACTGTACAGTGAGGGCGGGGGATGCCGCAGTCTGCTGCACAGAGTGCCGCAGGCAGGGTCGCGCAGTACTGGGCCATCCTACAGGTGACCGTCGGTGCCCAGTATTAAGTGACCGTATAGCTCGACTGAAGGCTCGAACAGACTATGGGTAATACTCACTTAGCAGACAATACCAATATTCGCGGGTGCCTCAGAAATTCACCACACAAAACACTCGCACTTATATTCCCGCCGCTCGATACCACCCCACCTGTCATAAACGCAGAGACTACAATCACAAACTCTCTGAGGCACCCGCTTCCAATTCATACCCTCCTCACTAACGGAACACACTTATCTCCCACACAGCAACATAAACACACTTCACAAATAATACACATGACAAACACAAATCATGTCATCGATAAACATCCCAATGGCGCGGTTATCTGATTTAAAATTCATACAATGCAACTTACAGCATTCAACACACGCCACAAAACTCTTTCTTGAATTCACACATTCAAATAACTACACCTTCGCAGCGATTTCCGAACCTCACATTAGAGCTTCAAAGGTTGCAGGTATTCCTACTACCGTTCCTGCATTTTCAGCCCCGCAAGATCCCCGAACGCTTCTTTTAGTTACAAATCCAAATTTTGATGTTTTTCCTATTTATGTATCTCCTTTCGTAGTAGCTGTTACTTGCACATCACAAAATTTTTCCTTCACATTTATTTCTGCATACTTTCCACCACACCGACCACTAGACCCTTTCGTAGAAGAACTCCATGAATCCCTAACTAAGGATAACACCGGCAATGTCATCATCGCCGGTGATTTCAATAGCCATCACCCACTATGGGGTCCTCAACAAGCAGACGTCCGTGGTACACAACTTCTACACTTTCTTACATCTAAAGACCTGTACATATTAAACGCACCAAACTCTCCGCCAACGTTTGAAACAGCATATGCGCAATCCTGGATAGACCTAACGATAGTTACGTCAACATTAATAACAACATCGTACACATGGCAGGTTTTTGATATTGACACGCTATCAGATCACAAATACATAACTTTTCAATTCTCTGTACCCGAAGTACACACCACTAAAGGACTCACCAACTTCGGCCGTGCAAAAATCTTGGACACGCTCAAGGAAACGCAATGGCTCTCAAAATTAGCTAATTGCTCCTTTACCAACCCCACAACCTTAGATCTCATATTAAACCAATTTTACACCTTATACAAGAAACTGGAAGACAAGCACTCCCGCCCATTGCGGCAAACTAAAACGAAAGGAAATACATGGTGGACACCTGACCTCACACAAACAAGGAAGCAAGTTCGTGCAATGCGCCGTCGGTACCAAAAAACAAACGATCCCCTACTACGCGCTCGATATCGCGAACAATATTCCAATACATTCCAATCGTATAAAAATGATATTCGCAAAGCAAAAGCAGCCAGTGAAAAAGACATATGTCACCAACTAAGCAAACGAACTCTATTCGGACAACCGTTTAAATTGGCATTCGAGAAAAATCATCCACACTCATTCCTTCCTCCTCTTCAAAAAGAGGATGGTACATTAACAAACTCAACACTCAGTTCTGCAAATCTTTTACTCCGTACAATAATTTCCAAAGACATCGTAACCGAGGACACAGATTACCACCGTCGCTTAAGATTGACGTCAAGAAGCCCCTATTTGAACTTGGCTGATGACACCCCTTTCACTCACAATGAAATTAGACACGCTCTTACATTAGGCAACCCCCGAGCAGCACCTGGGCCAGACAATCTCACACACAAGTTCATTCAACAATTATTCCAATACCACCCCACGTTTTTCCGCACTCTATTTAATTCATCATTGCAATTAGGTTACTTCCCGCAAATCTGGAAAACAGGTAAAATTACATTCATTTTAAAACCTGGCCGTCCACAGAACTTACCGTCATCCTACCGTCCCATAGTAATGAATTCGCTTTTTTGGGAAAGTACTCGAACGCCTTCTAAACGCCCGTCTTTATTATTTTCTACACAGAAATAATCTGATCCACCCAAATCAGTATGGCTTCACAAACTCTAAAAGTTCAACGATGGCTCTAGTAAATCTTCGCAACAAACTTACCGCTTTAAAATCAACCAAAACACCAGCTGTTCTCCTATCATTAGACTTTAAAGGTGCATTTGACAGTGTGTGGCACGATGCCATAATAGTTTTTCTCAAAAAACACAACTGCCCTCGTAACTTATTACAACTCCTACAGTCCTTTTTGCAGCATCGGAAAATAATATATCAAACGCACTCAGGAACAGCCACAGCAACACCAACAATCGGGAGCCCGCAAGGGTCACCAATCAGTCCACTATTATGGAATATAATCATACATGACCTGCTCAACCTCTCACTGCCCCAAAACACACACATACAAGCTTACGCCGACGACACCGTAATATTAGTTCACGAAACGTCACGTCTAAAACTCCAAACGCTATCGGAAAACGTCCTCGAAACAGTACTTGACTGGTCCACCCGTCATAAGCTAACAATCAGCACCGCAAAATCATACTTCATATTCTTCAATAATGGTCACAAGGGAACTTCTAAACGGCAACCAAGCATTAGAATGGATGGCAAATTTTTAAAAATGAAATCTGAAATTAAACTACTCGGCATATTATTCGACAACACTTTAAACTTTCACTCTCACGTCGCGTACCTTAAAAACAAAGCAGAAACTTCCACAGCCAGACTATTGACGTTTTTTAAACTCCATCACTCTACAACACCTTCTGTGAAACATCGCTTATACAGACAGGTCATCCTCCCAGCCCTTACATATGCATCTCCGTGTTAGTGGCCCTCATATCCATCATCCTACCTCAAAGCTAGAGTAACTTCCCTTCAACGATCCCTCCTAATAACACTTACAGGTGCATTTTATACTACCCGTATTTCATCACTTCAAATACTTGCTAACTGTCCACCGTTAACTCTAGAATTAGACAGACTGAACGCTGAATATTCCTTATTTACAGAAAAACAATTAACCCTTTACCACACAACAACATATCACCCAAACCTAGTACAATATCCGCATAACACCTGGACGCATCACCCGAGTGAGAAATATACATTCCCATTTCACAAGTTAACTCCAATTACAGCATCCAAATACACAACACGCAACGCAGTCCATATTTATACAGACGGGACATTTACATCAAGTGCATCAGGTTCCGCTTTTGTAATTTTTATGTCCTCTCAAATACACACAGTCAAAAATTTAAAATTATAAACAACCACGGCGCCTACACAACTGAGGTCATTGCAATAACTGAAGCATTGGCATATCTACCACACATAGGAAACCAGAAACCAATACACATTTATACCGACTGCTTATCATTACTGTCCTCGCTCAACTCATTAAAAGACGTAGACACCCGCATTGTTCACATTAAACGAACACTCCAACAGTTGCAAAACTCAGATTACCAAATACACTTATTCCACGTTCCTGGTCATAGTAAAGTATTCGGAAATGAATTGGCTGATATAGCTGCCTCATCCGCTGCCGTGCACGGTACGGTAAGAATGTCTAAAATTTCAATAAAATCAATCCGCTGAAAACTACACAAACAATGAAAATTCTCTGGCACAATTATTGGCAAGCAGTTGGTAAGGAAAGCTCTGTCTACAATTGGCTCCCCAGTGTATTTACAATTCCAAACAGCTTTCCACCAAAAAAGCATATAACACAATTACTAACCGGCCACGGGCATTATCAATATTATCTATTCCGCTTCAACATAACCACCACCAACTTCTGCAAATGTGGCTCAATATGTGCAAACTTGGACCACTACTTTAACTCATGTCCCCTGACCTCCCCAATAGTCACGCCATTAAAAAATATCTCAACACCAACGACATACTACCTTTACACTATCCTTCCATTATACAAAACCTTTCAAAACGCGCCATCCTTGCCAAACTTGCTTCCCACATCACAACACTTACAACCATTATACATGATTCACACATCACTCCGGACGCATTCTAGTCACCACAAATACATCAATACCACTTCGAAATCTCACAAACGAAGCCATTTTTTCATTTCGTCTATTAACAAGCATGATGCACGACATCCACGTGGAATAAGCCAACCATGGCATGGTTCTTCCATACGTGCATGTCTGCAGCCATGATAAATCATGTAAAATACAACCTAAGAACCACACCCACAAACCTACCCCCAAAAGCTCACACTCTCTCACTCCCTCGATATACCTTCACAAATAGCAGATAGTAGTGTAACCACCAAATCCCTTAAACCCCTTCAACCCTAGGGAACATTCCCGCTGAAACATCACATCTCACACATGTTGGCACAAGCTTCACTCGGTACCCTCGTGCCGACACTCCGTTTTATTCCTATCCTCCCAATTTTTTTTTCAGACAATTGGTTTTTTTAAGAAAAGCACTCTTCTTTGGGATATTTCCCCTCCTCATTTATTTTACTGATTGGCTTTAAGCCTGCTATACCTTCGGGTGGTGCGGGCACCCCCACATTTCTTTTAATTTTTTTTTTTTTGCATGGGGGACAGACTAGCACTAGCACAAGCCATAGCACAAGCGCGAGGCAATCCCTCGGCGCAGGTGTTAGAGCAGTGCCAAGTAGGTCATGCCGCGGCTGGGCGTTGACGTCACGCTACCCTCGCACGCTTCCCTCGCAGGTGAGCGCGTACGTCACTCTCTCCCTCACCCGCCGGAGCGCCCGCAGCTGCCGCCTCCAACGCCCGCTCGCCTCCCGTGTCTGCGTTTCAAACAAACGTTTACACCAGTAAACGCTACACCGAGTTTCGCTTCAAACTGTTCTTCCAGCAGCTGCGTTAGCGCCGTTCAACCCGTGACGCCACCCGTGCGCAACGCTGCTGCTTCGCATCCCATCAGGGTTCCCTTCGGGGAGATGGCCCAAGGTTTTTTTGTTTGGGCTTCGACTTGGGAGAAAATCAGTCGAACCAACCTGTTCATTCCTGTGAAACGCGGAGGTGATGGCCTTGTTCATTTGTTTTTACGTCAGATTTTTTCTAGGTTTATGTTCCTTAGGAATGTGGAAGATCCTTTTTTACGAACAGTCATACATACCAGGCTACGGAGATGAATCCCAGATTTCGTAATTTCCTCTTGTGGTGATTTGGAGGGTACCGTAACTGGATTTTTGCGGGAGGTCTTACTTTCATGCAGAATGTTGAAAGTGAGATTTTCTTTAGAGTACTTGAGTGACGTAACCAGAAAGAAACTTTATAAGGATCTAATTGAAGCGTTCCTCCCGACTCCTTTGTACCGTTTGCCTTATCATGGATACCCAGGACAGAATATTTTGAAAAGGGTCAAGAAAATGCCAATAAGTCCAGCTGCCAAAACTTTCTTTTTCAAGCTACATACTAATAGTCTACCTGTAAAAACATGGCTTCAGGAAAAAGGCTTATTTGTACCTTGGGCAGCCAACTGCCTTTTATGTAATAAACCAGAGGATATACATGCTTTTGTAGACTGCTGGGATGCAGTATTTTTCTGGGACGTGCTTCAGCGCACTTTAAAGAAATACTTACCACTAGATGCATTTGGCATAAGGTTTTTACCAGTAGAAGAGCCATGCGATATGATCATGGTCCTGGGTCTTCATGCTTTGTGGAAAACGAGAATGCAGGTGCGGCATGCAGATGTTCATGTAAAATCCTCGAGGGAAACCTTCATTGAGAGCGTTGGACAAATTAGGGTGATTTATAGAGCCCAGCCTGAACCACCACACTGGGTTACTATCCTTAACGTTTTGAAAGATATGAAAAAGCTTTAGAGATGGTCACACCAGTGCGTAAATAATGTATGCATGCGCGCTTATGATTGCTTCTGTACTTTGTTCAACAAAGCAATAAAGAAAAAAAAGCGAGGTGGTGTGGACTTTGTGCTTTGATGTGGTTGTGTTATAGGCGTCTATGTGCGTTTTTGTCAGGTCAGCCTGTATGTTCTATGTTCAGTGTGATGTAATTAAATGCCTGCTAATTGTAGCATGGTCGAAAAGCGCAATCGGTGCTTTCTTTATATGCGAACTTCCGCGAGTTTGAGCGTATCTATCTATCTATCTATCTATCTATCTATCTATCTATCTATCTATCTATCTATCTATCTATCTATCTATCTATCTATCTATCTATCTAGCCGCCTACGATTTTGTGCTCTGCTGGCCGTTCCGCTAATGGGATGTTTACGAAAATTGGTATGCCACAACATGACTGCATGAAGAACATAAATGACATGTCATAACATGAAAATCATGAGATGCATGTCATGAGCGGCATGATTTACAGGCCACGTCTTGGTGCTCTCCTGGCCGTTTCGCTAATGGCATGTACGGAAAAACTGGTATGGCACAACATGACTGCATGACTAACATAAGTGACAGATCATCACATGAAAATCGCGACATGAATGCCATGAGCGACATGATTTACATGCCACGCGTTTCGTTAATGGGGTGTATACGAAAATCGGTATGCCGAAACATGAATGCATGACGAACATAAATAACAGCTGATAACATGAAAATCATGACATGCATGTCATGAGCGACATGATTTACATGCCACGAGTTTCGTTAATGGGATGTATACGAAAATTGGCATGCCACAACATGACTGCATGAAAAACACGAATGACAGGTCATAACATGAAAATCATGACACGCATGTTATCAGCGACATCATTTACATGCCACGGTCTTGGTGCTCTCCTGACCGTTTCGTTCATGGGATGTATACGAGAATTGGTATGCCAAAACATGAATGCATGACGAACATAAAAGACAGGTCATTACATGAAAATCTTGAGAGGCATGCCATGAGCGACATGATATACATGCCACGCGTTTCGTTAATGGGATGCACACGAAAATTGGCATGCCACAACGTGACTGCATGGCGAACATAAATGACAGACAGGTCATAACATGAGCATCATGACATGAATGTCATGAGCAGCGTGATTTACATGCCACGGTCCTGGCGCTATACTGCCGTTTCGTTAATGGGATGCATACGAAAATTGGTATGGCACAACAAGACTGCATGACGATCCTAAATGACAGGTCATAACGTGAAAATCGTGACATTCATATCGTAGGCGGCATGATTTACATGCCAGGCGTTTCGTTAATGGGATGTATACCAAAATTGCCACGGCACAACATGACTTCATGACGAACGTAAATGAGAGGCGATAACATCAGAATTATAACATGCGTGTGAGAGCCGCATGGTTTACCTGCTGCAGTCATGGTTCTCTGGCGGCCGTTTCGTTAACTTCATATGTACCAAACTCGGTATAGCGAGACAATGCAAATAAATCCATTTTGCGTTCCTGATGCGTGCTTCGCACTTCCTTGATTCCAACTGCACGTCGGATCTGCCAATTTTTTTGTCTCTGCTACTCCCTCTGGGAGTACTACCACCCCGCTTGGTGGGGTAGTAGAGCTCTCTTCAAAAGGGTGTTGGAATCCCCCTCGGAGGCGTCCTACTACTCTGTTTTGGCAAGAGTACCGGTACCATGCAACGGGGTTCATCTACTCTGAAAAAAGGAGTTAAATATGGGACACGAAAGTACTCCGCCAACATGAGTGTCCAGCACTCTCTTTGTTTTTAGAGTGTACCTATTCCTATTACCTAGGGATCAATGACATATTTTTTTCTATTCATGGCGGCACACGTCCTACTTAAGAAAGGGAGCTACTTCTCTATGCTCCAGTGAAATTCCGTGCAGGGAATGTTGACTTCTTTAGGGAATTTTAGACGGTCTTTTTCGACGAAAGTCAAAAAATGATCTTCGCAAAATTTCAGAGAATGTCGGGGGTGGAGAAATATACTTATAATGTTCTAAACGCTGCGGTTACGGGGCGCTTTCGGATTTTCCAATCGTTTCCGGCGCATGTAGCACGCAAAATCGTTGTCCTTGAGATTCGTTCCTTATATTTACATGGAGCGCTATATTTGTTCGCTCCAGATGTGAACTCAAAATCGATATATTCACAATGTGGATTTCCTTCCTCCGGGGCTACAGCCTTTCTATCTCAATCCCTTTCCCCAACCCTGACGAACGGTTAGCCGTGCTGTCAACATGGACTGCAGAAATCAGCGTTCTTTCCTTAACCGAACCGCAATCATCATCATCACCCTACCCAAACCGCTCAGCGAAACAGAAGACGCTCATCGTCTACACCATGATGATTATGATGAAGACGATATACCTTTCGTATCAGGAAATATAAGTAAAAATAAACAAAAATATATAAAGCACACTCGACCAATGCTCCGTTGTCTGGCGTCCTCCAGCGGCATCCATGGCTAACGGCGTCGCGCTCCGTCACTAAAAGGGCTGGCGAACGACACACCAGCCAGTATATTTTAGGCCCCGTATTCCTAAGAGCAGCACTGTCTTTATTTTCTGATTACGGCCCGTTTGTACGATATTCTCCGCATTCGTATCGCAAACTCTCATTTTAATAGCGTCTCTAGCCGTCTTTGAAATACCGTGACATGTGCCGGATATGATGACTCTGCAAAAAATTAGTAAAACATGCTCGTACATATCCTTGTTCCATGGTCTGTAATCATTCTACTGTGCGAGCTTAAGAAATCAATGATGGTTTTTTTAAACTTATCATTGTACAATAAAGATCACCTTCATGAAAATTGAAAACTGGATGCTTATGAAAAATCATCCATTCTTGCTACGGAAACCGTTTTTCAAGATGCCGTTAATCACATTGTTGGCTCACAGTTCAACATGTTTCAGAAAGTTGCACGCATTTGACTAAAGGGAAGAGACCACACATATAGTAACTTTTCAAAGATGGTACATGTGTATGACTTTCAACATGAACTTTTGTGTTTTGTATAAAGTTAGGAATGGACTCTTCATTGTAAAAAAATTCACAGCATATCCACGGAGTGAATGACGATGAGTGGGCGAAGCTCGGGATGTTCATCGTAGATCGTGCCGAGTTCCGGATAAATTTAGTTAACACGCATGCTACGAATCCTCACGGTTCAACTATGCACAAGTGAAACCTCCCACAGGCACTTCATTGCAAGTCAAGATCCAGTGCATATATATATATATATATATATATATATATATATATATATATATATATATATATATATATATATATATGCACTTCTTTTATTTATTTTATTTTTTTTGTGAGCTCCCCCCTTTCCACCCCCCACTATGCATGTTCGTGAAGTGTATAAGACCATGCGCCCATGAGAAACCTTCAACCTTCATATTTGAACAAGGCTGGCCTCCAGCCGAAACGTCAGAATAAATCCTATGTTTGTCACTGTGTCTTTTTGATAGTATATTTATCCCGATAGCCAGGAAGAACTTTTTTGGGATATATATATATATATATATATATATATATATATATATATATATATATGGGTTGCCGGTGAACGCTTCTCCAACGCGAGCAGTCGGTATTTCTCAATCAAGAAACTCGCCAGGAG